>CASHTH010001977.1:0-15788 GCA_030341885.1 Geodia barretti
CAGCCTGCATGACCAGTTAATAGCACGGGCCAGAGCACCACCAAAGCAAAAGGTGCGATCGTCACAGAATACACCATCAGTCACCACACTGTACTAACAGTATACACAACTGCACACTCAGGACTATGGAGTTGCTCTTTGTGTGTCCCAATCTGTGTACATTCAGCATTAGCTCTCAGATGCCTGCACATACCATTCCCTCCGTTATTGGGTTATGATTCTAGTTACGGAGCAGATTCCGGCGAAACCAACGATGTCATAAAGAATGCGAATTCTCTATTATAATATGCCAGAGTCATGGAAACTATGCGCATACCGCATAGCTAACCGCCACGGTAACGCAAACCAAACGCGCGTTGGAGAAATGGCGACAGGCTTCGATATCTTCGGAGAGACTGTCCGCGACTGGCTTGAAGAACCAGACAACGATGAGGCAGAGCTTGAGTCTCTTGTCCCGGCAGCGAGCGACGACTACGAGTCCTCACAAGACCCCGCCAAACAGCCTAGTGCGCGTCGCGCAACAAGTCAACACTGTTGCTCCTACAAAGAGCAATGGCAACGCATGGTAACGCAAACCAAACGCGCGTTGGAGAAATGGCGACAGGCTTCGATATCTTCGGAAAGATGCGAGCTGCTCTTGACACTTTCAACTTCAGCAAGTAGTAGCCTGGAGACAGTCTCAACCAAGCTAGCCGGTGTGAAGCACATAGACTGGTTCAAAGGTTCAAAGGTTATTATTGCATACGCCAGTAAACGCAGCACAATAAACACAAAAAAAATAAAGCAGAATTACATGGTAAAACAAAGCTAGGAACCACGACTGGTTTGAGATAGAAGTAATTGGTGAACTTGATTAGCAACCAGTAAAATGTCTCTTGTTAATGCTGAAAGGCACTGAAGTGCTAACCCTCGGCGCAGTGGGTGTGATTAATTTGTATACACATGCTAAAGTACGTGTACATACTACTAACCTGCTACATGTCATCATGACATCAGTAGGTTAGCAATGGTAGATCATTGCTCACCCTGTGCACATTCTGATGTCTGAATGGTGTAAGGGAGGAGCAGGATAATAACATTGCAGGCTGTGCCTCAGCAGCTCACCTGTCTACGCCAATGTAGATACGGATGACGTACACGCTACACCGTACGCATGCGCGGCACTGTTAATTGGTGGGCTGGTCCAATTTTACCGTTTTACTCACTCGTGGTCGCTTACCAGCTCGCTGAGAGTCGGTCACAGGCTTGCTACACTGCTAGATAGCACGCGGGAGTCGATACTCGTCCTGCGTTGCAACTTCTGGTGCCTCCAAGGTACGCAGAGCTGGCCGAGGTAAGCCAGTGCTAATTTGCATATTAGCTCCTTCACTTTGTTTCACGCCAAAACTTTCGAACGCAGCATTTTTACCGAAATCAAAATAAAGCCAGTGTGACACTGAACCCGTTGGTATCGCTTTTTTGCCGTCTTGTTGCGCGTAGCGGGAGAAAACGTGGTAACAGACAGACAGACGGACGGACGGACGGACGGACAGAATGACAAACCAAGTACTACTAGTAGGCGAATGCATGGCATTTTTGGCGAGCGGGAGCGAGCACACAATGACTGTATCTGCACGAGCCATCATAGCAGCGTGTAGAAGCGCGTTATCCTGACGCTTGCGCAGGTAGCACTTGTGAAAAAGAATGGTAATCATTTCGGATAAAAAGAAGCGCGTAACGAATCAGCGCATGCGCACTTACACGACGTACTGTGGCATAAAATCGCGCCGTTCGGACCACTAGGTTAGCTCGCTCCCGCTCTCGCCAATAACCCTCCAGCGCATGCGCGCCGAGGGTTAACAATGTAATGACGTCCTCTTCCCTTAGTTGTAGATGGATTTCAAGTGGATGTGGGAGCAAGTGGGTATTGGTTTCCCATTCACAGACTGGGCACACCGAGATGTTGCCTACTTTGGGCCATGTTATCAAGGAATGCAACCTAACCGTTCCATGAACTCCCTCGTCAAGCATTGCATAACATAACTTTAACCAACTGACTTCATTTGCAATTCGGGTTGCCTATCTCTTTCGCGCCCCTTCTCCAAGGTTATTTGCCAGTCTTGTTTCATGATTTCGTTTGTTTCATGACTGAATACGCATGCGCATGCGCGAGAATTAGAGTCCGGCCGACTCCTGTCAACACGAGGGCTCAATACGCGCATGATGGCTCTATATTACGTAATAAGTGGCATGTGGCACCTTTATAAGGGGGCGGGGTCGCACGCTTTCCCGGATTGTCCTCCGGAAAAGTTGGCAACCATGCATACCCAAATGAAAAAAGACATACTCAAATAAAAAAGACCATATATACCCAAATAAAAGACCATACTCAAATAAAAAAGACCATACCCAAATGGAAAGACTGTACCCTAATTTAAAGACCATACACCCAAATTGAGCAACTATACCACTGCATAATTTGACACTGATCTCACCCCATAAAAAGCTCTGCAAATCGTTTTGGTACTCTGTTGCTTCCACAGACATTATAAAGGATAATCATTCTAGGAAAATACAGACACATCTGACATGTGTTCACATGGCTCCCGAAATAAACCATCACAGTTGCACTTGTCCATAAGCAGTATTGTGAGAAGTGGGAATGTTGTCCTTGTGTACTGGACCATATGCTTCATTGGAGGTGAGGTGAATGTCTTGTGAACTCTTGACCTCTCCCACCTCCTCATAGGTGACTGATGGAGGGTGGGGAGGGGGAGAGTAGGAAGTGGGGCCAGACAACCTGCCCCTCACTCTCTGTATGAGGTACAGTCCCACTACTCCCAGTAGAATTCCAATAGTTAGAAACACAACACTGCACACAACACCAACAATGACTACTGCAGTTTCATGATCCTTCATCATTCCAGATTCAGTCACATACTCTGAATAAAAATAATATTAAATTACCTTTGATCTCCCCTCAACACATTGAGGTGTGGTAGCATTTAACTCACTTTCGTTACTGATTATCAGCTCAAGAGCTGTTCTGGCAGAGTAAAATGTAAAAGTTGCACTAGTAAATTCAGCCACCCAACTATTACGTAGAGTACGAGTGTATGTAAGTCACTTCGGGCATGCCTCCATGTTACACATGCTAATTGACAGGGTCAGTGAGCCGCCTGATCTGGCTAATTATGACCGGAACGGGTCATTCTGCTGAACATATCACCCAGACAAGGCAGCAGCCAGAACATTACTATAATATTGCAGTCATTCCTTCGTATAATTATGTAAATCACAGTTTACCTCACTAGAGTACATGTCTTTCGTATTTCATGGTCTAGTCTAATCACTAGCCCTATCCACTTCTCGTATTTCATTATCCACGATTTATATGAAGTAAGAACCTACATTTTTCTCATGCAGAGTCAAAACGCAAAATGGATTACATCATTCTGCTAGTGTCAAAACGTAGCTATGCATGCTGACATTATGTGTGACAAGAACGAGGCCAAAGCCAAGCATACAAACGTACATTCTTAGAACATGTGTGTGAAAAAAAAACTCCCTTCACTCTTTACTCTCGATGTGCTTGGTTGTGAAGTTACTAAGAAACAGACTTTCGATGGCCCAGTCGGTAGGAGGCAAATCCACAGAGCTATTCATGCACCCAGGGGTACCCACCACAGTGCCACAAAGTATACAAACCTTGGCAATAATCTCCAGCGGAAGGTCTAGAGAATCCATCGATACAAGCTGGAAGATATATTACATATAATAGATGAGATAACCAATACAGCAGCTTTTAAGCTACGGCCTATATACATGATTCAACTCTGTCGTGTGAGACTGAAACACATGCAACTTCAAATGTATGGGTGCACGCAACATGTTGAACACAATTAGCATGGTCTATCATACCCATACAGTTGCATCTCATACAACAAGATTATATCGTGCATGTGGCGTATACAAATTCACAGAATGCACACATATAATATACATATGCATGCAGACCTGTACAGCCTCTGTCTGGGTCACTGGTGGAAGTGGCACCGTTCACAGGAGTCGCTGCATTAGTCTCACACTCACAGACACCTGGAGGACTGGAGAGCTCTCTGCCACTGAAGTCAGAACACGTGACACAGTCTCCTTCGTGCAGCAACATGTCGTTTGGACAGTCTGCAGGTTGAACAAATATAGCTGATTGTTATACAGCATTTCATGGATTGTTTTAGGGAAAACAATAACATCTAAGGTTGAAAAAATTATGCACACCATATCGATAGGCAAAAACAGTTAAAGATTGAAAAAAATTAGGCCAGCCTCTCCAGACAGACGTCTACGGACGCAGTGCCCTTTGAGAAACGTGGTTCGGTGGTAGATTCATGGGCAAGGTGAGGAACCAGAGCTGTTCCCAGCCAATGCTCTGGACCACCTGTCAGTTTCAGTGCGGGTCCGCGATTCGAACCGGGCACCTTATGTGACAGTCCCCACGTCTCTAACCACTTAGCCACTCGGGCTGTCCTCAAGAGGTGATGAAACATTCCTCACTCAAATCATAAAAAAACCAGGCGGGGATCGAACGGTGGACCTCATGATCCACTGTGTGTCTTTATCCACCACCACCAGACCACACCCAATACTCAACGGAGAAGTCTTATACTGCATATAAACCACTAAGGTGCAAACCCTCAGCATACAGCTAATTAGGAAATTAATAGGTTGGGTAGTGTTGTGTCTCGTAGCACTCTGACACAGGCTAGCTACACTACTACATAGCTTGCACCTGCAGGAGTTAACACTCAACCAGCCTGGGACACATGTGTCCAGAGCCTCAATAATGTCCATACGAATTTATTTGCGGGGTTATGTAATACTAGGCGGCCAAAACTTATCACATAAATTCCTGCTTATTGAAGAAAATACTCATGGCGTCCAAAGGGTCAATAATCGCCCTGCGTTGCAACTTATGGTGCATGAAAATGTATGCAAATCAAGCAAATCTGTACGAGGTAACCTGTGCTAACAAGACTCAGTGTGACAACAAGACTCGGTGACTTACTGTTACAAGGATCATTGGAAGTGGACATACTCCCATCACTGGTGACCAGAGCTGAGTTACAGGTGCAGGAACCCTCAGGATCATTGATGTTTCTACTGCTGCCTCGTGGACATGGCTGACACTCCCCCCCTACCCTGAAATAACTGGTGTTGCACACTGCCGCGTGTGGAGACAGAGAGGGGGAGAAAAAAGGAGAAGAAGTGAGTTATGAAAATTATAGAGCCACTTTTAAAAATTGTACCCCAAAATACGTAATTATTAATTTTATAGCTGGTGTTGTATATGGCGTGTGGAGGGAAGGAAGAAGGTAGACAAAATGGCAACAGTTTTTTATAATTGTAAGTGGGGAAATAAGGGAAAATATGTGGCCAATCATAAACACACACACACACACACAGACCAACTACTGTAACCCTCGCTGCGCATGCGCACCGAGGGTTAATAAGAGCATAGACAAATAACCCAACTACACCCAAATGAAGAGACCATACCCAAATGAAAAGATCATGCCCAAATGAAAAGACCACACCCAAATGAAAACACCATACCCAAATGAAAAGACCATACCCAAATGAAAAGACCAAAAGACCACACCCATAGTTGCCAACCGTCCTGGAAATTTAGGATTTCTCCCGACCAAGTCCCGGGCGAGGAAAAATAGCAAAATTACCAGGAATTTTCAGGTCTTTTTTATTTGGGTGTGGTTAAAATGGGCGGATGGCTCTTTCAAGCACTTCACGAAGAACAGAATATCACCAATTTATATTTGGTATGGTCTTTTTTCATTTGGGTATGCATAGTTGCCAACTTTTCCGGAGGACAATCCGGGAAAGCGTGCGACCGCGCCCCCTTATAAAGGCGCCACGTGCCACTTATTACGTTATGTAACGCACACTTATATAGAGCCATCTTGCACATGCGCGTATTGAGCCCTCGTGTTTACAGGCAGCGCAAAGTAGCAGAGCCCAAGCTACCAAGTAGTAGTGAATAAAGGTACGGTTTGAACTCTTGAAGAGGTCATCAAGTGGATGCACTGGCTAACACCCAAATGAAAAGACTGTAGCTACCCAAATTTTAAAGACCATCCACCCAAATTCAGCAACTAGCTACACCACTGCATTATAATTTGACACTGATCTCACCCCATAAAAAGCACTGCAAATCGTTTTTGGTAGCTACTCTGTTGCTTCCACAAACATTATAAAGGATAATCATTCTAGGAAAATACAGACACATCTGACATGTGTTCACATGGCTCCCTAAATAAACCATCACAGTTGCACTTGTCCATAAGCAGTATTGTGAGAAGTGGGAATGTTGTCCTTGTGTACTGGACCATATGCTTCATTGGAGGTAAGGTGAATGTCTTGTGAACTCTTGACCTCTCCCACCTCCTCATAGGTGACTGACGGAGGGTGGGGAGGGGGAGAGAAGGAGGTTGGGCCAGACAACCTGCCCCTCACTCTCTGTATGAGGTACAGCCCCACCACTCCCAGTAGAATTCCAATAGTTAGAAACACAACACTGCACACAACACCAACAATGACTACTGCAGTTTCATGGTCCTCCATCATTCCAGATTCAGTCACATACTCTGAATAAAAAAGTCCAAAATAATATTAAATTACCTTTGCTCTCCCTCAACACAGTGAGGTGTGGTAGCATTTAACTCACTTTCGTTACTGATTATCAGCTCAAGAGCTGTTCTGGCAGGGCAAAATGTAAAAGTTGCACTAGTAAATTCAGCCACCCAACTATTACGTAGAGTAAGAGTGTATGTAAGTCATGCCTCCATGTTACACATGCTAATTGACAGGGTCAGTGAGCCGCGCTGATCTGGCTAATTACGACCGGAACGGGTCATTCTGACTGAACATATCACCGGACAGGCAGCAGCCAGAACATTACTATAATATTGCAGTCATTCCTTCGTATATTATGTAAATGACAGTTTACCTCACTAGAGCACGTCTTTCGTATTTCATGGTCTAGTCTAACCACTAGCCCTATCCACTTCCCGTATTTCATTATCCACGATTTATATGAAGTAAGAACCTACATTTTCTCATGCAGAGTCAAAACGCAAAATGGATTACATCATTCTGCTAGTGTCAAAACGTAGCTATGCATGCTGACATTATGTGTGACAAGAACGAGGCCAAAGCCAAGCATACAAACGTACATTCTTAGAACATGTGTGTGAAAAAACGCTCCCTTCACTCTTTACTCTCGATGTGCTTGGTTGTGAAGTTACTAAGAAACAGACTTTCAGTGGCCCAGTCAGTAGGAGGCAAATTCACTGAGGTATTCATGCACCCAGGGGTACCCACCACAGTGCCACAAAGTATACAAATCTTGGCAAGAATCTCCAGCGGAAGGTCTAGAGAATCCATCGATACAAGCTGGAAGAGATATTTACATATAATAGATGAGATAACCAATACAGCAGCTTTTAAGCTATGGCCTACATGATTCAACTCTGGCGTGTGAGACTTAAACACATTCCACTTCAAATGTCTGGGGGCACGCAACATGTTGAACACAATTTGCATGGTCTATCATACCCATACAGTTGCATCTCACACAACAAGATTGTGTATATCATGGCGCTTATCAAATCACAGAATGTACACACATACGTAATGCATACAGACCTGTACAGCCTCTGTCTGGGTCACTGGTGGAAGTGGCACCGTTCACAGGAGTCGCTGCGTTAGTCTCACACTCACAGACACCTGGAGGACTGGAGAGCTCTCTGCCACTGAAGTCAGGACACATGACACAGTCTCCTTCGTGTAGTAACATGTCCTTTGGACAGTCTGCAGGCCGAAAAAAAGATAGCTGAACGCTATACAACTTTTCAACTTGTCCATGGATTGTTTTAGGGAAAACGATAAAAATCTAAGGTTGAAAAAATATAGCTGATTGTTATACATCATTTCATGGATCGTTTTAGGATAAACAATAACATCTAAGTTTGAAAAAATTGCTGAATGCTGCACACCATATCAATAGGCAAAAACATTAAATTGGATAAGTTTGAAAAAAATTGGGCCAGCCTCTCCAGACAGACGTCTACGGACGCAGTGCTGTGCCGAACTATACGTTGCCCTTTGAGAAACGTGGTTCGGTGGTATAACCTGTGCAAACTGATTGCAAAGAACGGAGATGTGTAATTTGGTCCTACTGTATAATGTATTTACCCACTTCAAGACTGGGTGACTTACTGTTACAAGGACTATCGGAGGTGGTCATACTCCCATCACTGGTGACCAGAGCTGAGTTACAGGTACAGGAACCCTCAGGATCATCAATGTTTCTACTACTGCCTCCTGGACAAGGCTGACACTCCCCCCCTACCCTGAAATAACTAGTGTTGCACACTGCCGCGTGTGGAGACAGAGAGGGGAAGAAAGAAGAAGCAGAAGTGAGTTATAAAAAATTATAGAGCCGCCTTTAAAAATTGTACCCTAAAATACGTAATTATAGCTGGTGTTGTAATGGTGTGTGGAGGGAAGGAAGAAGGTAGACAAAATGGGCAAAACATTGTAAGTGGGGAAATAGGGAGCCACCTTTAAAATATCTTGCCTCCAACCCCTCAGAAATAGTTTGTGAACTCAAGAAATTATTGACAAAAAACTCACAGTTGCAAGGTTCAGTTGGGCTTTTGAAAGATTCTCTGTAGTAACCAGTTGCACACACTGAATGAAAAGAAACATGCGAGTTGCGAACAGAAACATATGCATTTCTGGTGAGCAAACACAATTACAGAGTTACAGTTGCTCAGCATAATTATTATATGCAAAATGTTTAATTCCGTGTATGGCAGCAACAGTGCTGTTAGATATTATAACTGTACATTCAGACGACTACTAGTGTATGTCCAATTAACTCTCAGCACACACAGACACTGGACGCTATTTTTTTCTTAACTACATTATTTTTCATAACATCCTGAGCAGATGTGGTGGTGTGTGGGCACTCAATTCGTCCCTGACGCAAGGTTCCCAGTGCAGTGTACAGTGAACTTCATGTCGTCTCCTCAATCCTCTCGAACACTCCTGGGTGCACACGGATATACCCTCACCTCCCTTGATGTCATGAAGAAGTGTTTTCGCCACATTCTGTGAAAAGCCAAGAATATAAGAGGAGACAGTGGAAAGCTATTATCGACTCACAGTCTTTATCCACCATTGAGCTCCCAGAATGGGGAAATTGCACAATCATAATTTACATGAGATAGTGAGTTAGTAACCAACACAACAGCTATTAATATATGCCTCCCTAATGATTCAACTCGGTCATGTGAGACTGATGAACACAGCAACTTACAAATGTATGGGTGCACGAAAAAATCGTGAACAACAATTTGCATGGTCATACATAACCCATTGTGTGTCTTTTTCTAGTTTTTGTTGTTTTTTTGTTGTGGGGAGGTGGGTGAGGGTGGGGAAGGGGGTGTTGTGGGGGGGGGTGGGGGTGGGTGGGGTGGTAAATGCTGGGAAAGGTCGGGGGGGCGGGGGGGTGGGGGGTGTGATGTTGGTGGGGGGGGGGGGTGTTGGTGTTTTGGGGTTGGGGGTAATGAGAGGTTTGTAGGTTGGTTTTGTTTTGGTGTGTTCATCTTATGGTGTGTGTTTTTGGTCGGGTTGTTTGTATCTGGGTTGTCTCCCCAGATTTTATTTTTGGTGTTTTTGTGTTGCTCAGTTTCGTCTCTTGAGTATAGTGGTAAACCAACTTTTTTCTTTCATTCGTTAGCTGATTAAGGTGCTATGGCCTACATGATTCAACTCTGTCATGTGAGACTGAAACACATGCAACTTCAAATGTATGGGTGCACGCAACATGTTGAACACAATTTGCATGGTCCATCATACCCATGTGTCAATATAAAAGGGCTACAATTAGGACAAAACAATAGGGGCACAGTGAAAGAATGCAATTACCTTAATCCACATTCCCTTTAAAGTTGCGCATCTCATGCAACAAGGTTGCATCGTGTATCATGGCGCTTATCAATTCATAGAATGTACACACATACATATGCATGCAGACCTGTACAGCCTCTGTCTGGGTCACTGGTGGAAGTGGCACCGTTCACAGGAGTCACTGCGTTAGTCTCACACTCACAGACACCTGGAGGCCGGGTGATCTCTCTGCCACTGAAATCAGGACACATGACACAGTCTCCTTCGTGTAGTAACATGTCCTTTGGACAGTCTGCAGGTTGAAAAAAAGATGGCTGAATGCCATACCTACATTCCATTTCAACTTATCCATGGATTGTTTTAGGGAAAACAATAAAATGTAAATATAGTTCATTGTTATACCATGGATTGTTTTAATAAGATCTAAGGTTGAAAAAATTGCTGAGTGCTGTACACCATATCCATAGGCAAAACAGGTTGCAAAAATATTTTGGCCAGCCCCCCATCTCTCCAGACAGACATCTACGGACGCAGTGCTATGCCGAATGAAAAGCACTTGAAAGTGCATAACCCTCGCCACTTTATTCTTTATTTCAGCAGCCAATGGCTACTAGCTACACTACGTCAGTTTTTGCCACATGCGCGTTCAATACTAGTTACTACTACAGCAAAGTGAAAAGCACTGGTCTTGACAACCCTCACCACTATTCAGCTACATACACTATAGCTACGCTACCTCAGTGACTCCTTCACTGAACGGATTCACTGGGGCGTGTGCTGCTCTCACTTCACCGGCAATCTCGATCCTACTCAACTGTATATATATACCATCAATACAGCCAGACCAGCAAATTTTCTCCATACACGCAAAGCATCTAGCATCATACAACGATGGTTCGCGATCTCTATTTAACATCGGCAGCCGTCCGTTTCACCAGCTTCCCCGGGCTTCTCCGCTCCAGAATCTTATTTTACCATGCATTCCTCCTAGTTGAAAATATGTCCACGTTTCACGCTCAGAGTTGCCGCGGTTACCGAGAAAAACGGTGGACAGACGGACGGACGGACGGACGGACACACACACACACACACACACACACACGCACAGACCAACTGCAATAACCCTCGCTGCGCATGCGCGCAGGCGAGGGTTAATTATACGCTGCCCTTTGAGAAACGTGGTTCGGTGGTAGATTCATGGGTATGGGGAGGAACCAGAGCTGTTCCCAAGCCAATGCCCTGGACCACCTGTCACTTTCAGTGCGGGTCCGGGCTTCGAACCGGGCACCTATGCTGTGAGTCCCCACGTCCCTAACCACTTAGCCACTTGGGCTGGCCACGAGAGCTGATGAAAAAACATTCCTCTTATATCAACACACATATTACATCATTACTAGTAGGTGAATGCACTGCATTTTTGGCGAGCGGGAGCGATCTAACGATTGTGTGCATGTGTAGTAACTGTAGTCGACCCTCTCTCTCCTCGGCAGACTCGGCGGCAATTCGCCTTGTCTGATAGCTTCGGATCTGTTGGAGCCTGGCCTGTTGCGTTTCCTCTGATTCCCCATCATCGTGTAGCTCTTGCTCGTACACGACTTCGCTAGTCGTGCTTCCCTTTCTTCCGCTGTTTCCGTGGCCAGGCGTTGCCTTGCCCGTTCCCCATCACGCAGTCGCCGTCGAGAAAGACGAGCCTCTCTTTGCTCAGAAGTCTCACAGGCACGACGTTCTCTTTCCCTTTCTCGTCGACGACGAAGGGCATCTCCTCTAGACCGATCCATCGCAGAAACTGTTGTTGGCTTCCTCGAGTGATAATAATTATAATAGAAAAATCGCGCCGTTCGTACCACTAGGTTAGCTCGCTCCCGCTCGCCAATCATGTTTGAGCAAACGTGTATTGGCGTCATAGCCCCACTGTGGGACTCCACGCCGAGGGTTTAGCACTTCAGTGGCTTTCATTAGGTTGGGTTAAAATATTGTCTCTTGTAGCACTCTGACACAGGCTAGCTACACTACTACATAGCATGCACCTGCTGGAGTCAACACTTAACCAGCCGCGGACACATAATGTGTCCAGAGGCTCAATGTGTCCATAAGCATTATTATATATGGGGGTTATAAGACTAGCCGCTAATACTTATTACATAAAATTCTGCTTATTCAAGAAGATACCCATGGCATCCAAAGGGTACATAATCACCCTGCGTTGCAACGAATGGTGCCTCAAAACATAAGGAAATCAAGCAAATCTGGTCGAGGTAACCTGTGCTAACTGATTGCAAAGAACATGTGTAACTGGGTCCTACTGCATATGTATGCAAACATCAACAAGGCCGCAAGGCAACAGCAAACAATTCAACTATATAAACCAAAAACAACTCCTTTTCTCTAAGGAAAAATTAAGAGCTACCCTAGGTGGGATTCGAACCCACAGCATTCGATCTGCAGTCTAGGCTGAGAGCTGTACCAACTGAGCTACCAGGGCAGCTCAGCTGGTAGGGGCTCAAATCTACAAGGCAAAGCTGATTATTAACCCTCGGCGCGCATGCGCAGTGAAGGTTACGGTAGTTGTCCCGTAAGTGTGTCTGTCAGTCTGTCTGTTACCACGTTTTCTGCCACCGCGCGCAGTAAATAGCGATATGATCGGGTTCAGTGCTACACTGGGTTGATTTTTAAAAAAAGGCGATTTTCGTAAAACTACTGTGTTTTAAAGTTATGGCGTGAAAACCAAGTGAACAAGCCAATATGTAAATTAGCACAGGCTTACCTCGAACGTGTCCGTTCGCTCTGTGTGTCTTGAAGGCACAACAAGTCACAAACGAAGGGCATGTATCGACTCCCGCATGCTATTTACTACTGTAGCTAGCCCGTGCCAGACTCTCCGCGAGCTACTAGCGGGATACCATGAGTAAAGGCATAAAAAGCCCAGCCCATCAATTAGTGGTACCGCACATGCGCAGTTCGCCGAGGGTTTGCACTTCAGTGCTTTTCATTATACATGCGCCGCGCCTGAGCAAAGCCCTGTGGGGATGAATCTCATTAGTTCAAAACCACAAGTGCTGCGCTCAACTTTGCCTTTATCTCGTGATACCAGAGAGAGAAGTTGCGGTATGCTTTGCTGATGAGGGCTAACAAGCCTGTCCAGAGCTCCGCATCTTTTTTCTCTTGGCATCACATGGTCTATTGTTGCATGTACATATTTCACGGGACAACAAAAGTCGGTCCTACTGTATGTGTATATAGTACATACTTCATGGAACAACAAGACTGGGTGACTTACTGTTACAAGGACCATCGGAGGTGGTCACACTCCCATCACTGGTGACAAGAGCTGAATTACAGGTGCAGGAACCCTCAGGTTCATCAATGTCTCTGCTACTGCCTCCTGGACATGGCTGACACTCCCTCCCTACCCTGAAATAACTGGTGTTGCACACTGCCACGAGAGAGGGGAAAGAAGAAGTGAGTTATAAAAAAGAGAGCCATCTTTAAAAATTGCACCCTAAAATACATAGCTGGTGTTGCATATGGCGTGTGGAGGGAAGGAAGAAGGTAGAGAAAATGGGAATAGTTTTATAGCAAAATTGTAAGTGGGGAAATATATGAAGTGCCGTTTGTCTCAGAACTACTTTTCTTGGACCAAGCCTAAACGTCGCGTGAATTTACGTAAATATCGCGAGAGTTTAGCTAAACCTCGCATGATTCTAGCAATCGTCGCACGAGTTTAGCTAATCAGCGCATGACTTTAGTATCCATCGTTGCATTTAGCAAAAAGGGCATTACTTTACCATCATCATCGATATTTAGCTAGCTTCATATGACTTTCGCAAAAGGTACATGACTTTAGATAACTGCCGCGGAATTTTAGCATCCGTTGTCAATGTTTAGCAAAATTTGTGTTTACTTTAGCATCCGTCGTCGACTTTACTTGGAAAATCTCATCACATTAAACTCATCGCCGACATTTAGCCGCAAACCCAATGCAGCATCTGTGTGTCTCCTGCTGAGCACGCATGCGCATAAGTTTAACTTTGATCCCGTCGCCGGGGAATTGGATGGCTGAATCTACTATATAGGTTGCTCTTGGAGCAGACTATTCGAGATGCTGTTTCAAGAGTACTTTCTCCATGGTCTCCTGAACAAAGTCATGTGTTGATTAGCTAAATTCGTGCGACGATTGCTAAACGCAACGATGGATACTAAAGTCATACGCTGATTAGCTAAACTCGTGCGACGATTGCTAGAATCATGCGAGATTTAGCTAAACTCTCGCGATATTTACGAGTTTCTGGCAAGCAAACACAATTCTAGAGTTACAGTTGTTCAGCATATTATTATATTATACATGATTGCAAAATGTTTAATTCCCTGTAGGGTAGCAACAGTGCTGTTAGATATTATATCTGCACATTCAGACGACTAGTAGGTAGGCCCATTTAACTCTCCAAACACACACAATTGATGAATTGTTTTCTTAACTCAATTTCTCCCACACTTGAGCAGGTGGTGGTGGTGGTGGTAGGACTCAATTCGTCATTGACAAGGTTCCCGGTGCAGGTACAGAACATCATGTCGTCTCCAACTTCTCGAGTACTTCCTGCTGGACACGGATCACACGCACCTCCCGATGTCATGAAGAAGTTTTCAGCACATTCTAGTGAGGAGCCAAGAATATAAAGAGAAACGGTGAAAGCTATTATCGACTCACTCTTTATTCCAACATCTGAACCTCCCAGAATGGGAAAAATGACTTACATTTAAAAACAAACTGCCCAATTATGACTCGCACATACAATTGATACCATTTGATAACTTTTATACCGCCTGTACCATCTGTTGTACTCATTTCACCCACCTTCGTGCATCAGCTCGCGTGTTTTGCTAGTCCCAAGTAAGCCCTGTATGTTAATTGTAGCCCTTTTGAAGTCCTGTTTTCTTTCTCCTTTTCTTTCTTTCTTTTTATGTATATAGCGTGAGCTGTTCAGTTTTCATACAATAATGCATAATGGCTACGTTGTACATACGTATATATGTACATCATACTCATTCTCGTGAGACCGACGAGTCAGGAATGGAAGTAAGCAGAGAGGGGGAAATGGGGTTTCATATCAACTATGGCTCTTACATAATGCTTACATACGTCCATCACAAGATTGTGAAATGCCACACATGTAACATGACTACACACACTTTCAAGCAAGAATTACCAATGATTTCTTACGATATTTAGGAAATGGTGTAGCTCTTACCGCCACACGAAGGTCCAGTGTAGCCAGGTGCACACTCGCAACCAGTCCTGTCAGAGTTAGGGACCTGGCCATTGGTACAAGGCTCACATTGTTCGTTTCCCACTGTCGCCGTGAACAAACCAGCACCACACGCTGCAGAATGTGTGTGTGTATTGCAGGAAGTTGTGGCAGAGAGATGCAAGAGAAAATGAGAGATACAAAGAGGATTAGGGAGTTGTATATAAGTCTCCATAAGAACATACACCAGTGTTCAACTGTTAACATTTAGCACAAACATTTTTCACCATACATGTACATATACACTTTTGCATCTCAAAAGCATCGGTTAACCACTTTTGTAAAACTCTTCCACGAAAACTATAGCTACGCACACACATAAGGGATCCAAGGAAACTATTAATTTTTACAGTTAGTAAACTGTATATAGGTGTTGATCAATACTACTTAGATTAGCCAACTTTGTGTACATATCTGAAAATAACATGTTTTGTTACCAAAAGAGTTTGTTGTTTGTTAAATGTTTCAGAGGATGTACCCAGCTTTGTGTAATGTGGTGCCCATTAATTAGCAATG
>CASHTH010001978.1:0-54997 GCA_030341885.1 Geodia barretti
ATTCGGTGGATTCGGGATAAGACTTCCAGGCTGGCCGCCGTCCACTAATTGTGCTGTTGCATGACCTTCCCAGTAGCTTCTCCCAGAGTCAACCAGGAGCCAGGAGACGTTAGCATCGACCTTGATTTCAGTCTCTTCATCGAAGCTCGGGCCCTGGGTTGCAATGACATGGCCGATTACAGACTCATGGCCGTCAAAGGAACTAATTTCGCAGACCGAGCCTCTACAATCCCCGCGAGAAGAGCTCACTGCCACCAACTTCCCAGGCCGGTCCACCTCAAACTGCAGCGTGACATCGAAGGCAGGTTTCGGCAATTGGTTGGTAACGGTAAATTCGACCCGCAGTTCCTCACCCGCAGTAATCGAATCTTTGGCGGGTTCCAAGATCACCGACAGTGCCGAGTGAGGGGACAGAGGCTCCTCACCACTCGGGCACCCAACAGCGCGAACATCAGCAGGCCTGACAGCGCCGCCACCAATGGCCAGGATTCAAAGCGATCATCGTGAACCCCTCTATTCGCTTGACCCTACTCCCCCCGGATGGCGTAGATGACAAGTCGTTGCCAATGATGGCGCGTCCGTACAGCACCCCGTCGACAACGGTGGCAGGACTGCATAGATGCGAGTAGTCGCCTTCCCAGTTCACGCTTCCCGTCTCGGGGTCCAGCGAGACCAGCCTGGTTGCCGAGGGTACATAAACGCTGCCGCCCGCCGCCGTTGGCAGGGTGACGCGTTCTCCGGGCCGATAGCTCAATTTAAGCTCGCCTGTCGAGGCATCAATGGCGTCCATGGAAAGATGCTCTCCCTCAACTGTGTCATAAATGACAGAAATTGCGTGGCCATTGGACAATATCGGCGTGCGGGACGGCCTGCCGACCTGCCGGTATGTCCATTTCTCCTGCCCTTCCGACAGGTTAAGCGCTCTGAGAGATTCGTTTCCCGAGACTGTGTAAGCAGATCCTGCTGCCACCAGGGGCGTGTAGTACGCCCCGCCCGGCGCTTCGTACTTCCGGTTCAATTTTCCTGAATTGGCGTCAATGGCGTAGAGGAAGTCGGGGCCCTGTCCGTAAGTGCCAAAGTAAATATCGCCGTCATACTCCACGGCCGACGTATTGACGTTCTCATCCAATCGATAGCGCCAGTTCATGATTCCGGTCGAAGCCTCAAGCGCCAGCAGGTAGTGGTACCACGGACTGGACTCTGTCCCCGGGACATTTACGGTATAGAAAATGCTGTTTCCGTAAAGCACTCCCGGCCCCCTGATCTGCCCGTCAATCTCGCTCTCCCAGTTCAGTTTACCCGTCTTCGCGTTCAGCCCGCGGATAAAATACCTGCGCCCCTCATCCTGCGTTTCCCCTCTCCTCGAGCTGTAGTAAATGTTTCCATCGGCGAGATAAGGGTCAAATATCGCGTCGTCCGTTTCATGTACCCACAGGACCTCCCCGTTGTCGCGGGCAACTGCATAAAGTTTCCTGGAAAAGCCGGCATACACTGCCTCCGGACCTACCTGGGTCCTTTCGCCGCAGCTATCGCCATTCGCCTCAGTGGAAGTCAGCCAGATCAAGTCCCCGGGTCGGCCTCCGTCTTTCACACTGGCTGCCGCTTCGCCGTAGGAATGCCTCCTTCTGGAATTGCTCAGCTCCCAGGAAACATCGGCATCAACTCTCAGGCGCCGGTCGAATCCCGTTTCAGGAACTACGACCACGTGCCCCGTAACCGACTCATTCCCGTCAAAAGAACTGACCCGGCAGGTCGATCCCTCGCATTCTCCCCGAGCCAGGTGGGTGGCCTCGACCCTCCCCCGGCCGCCAGCAATCAAATCCAGGAGAACCTCAAAGGCGGGTAACTGTGACCGGTTGGTTATCGTGAAGTCAATCCGCCATTCCGCACCGTTTACTGGCTCACCGCCTGCCGGCTCCAGTTTCACCTCCAGGTGCGCCTCCGGAAGCGGGATGAACGTGGGAGTAGGGCTGGCGCCGGAGTGGGAACGGGCGTAGGCGTAGGGCTGGGCGAAGGACTGGGAACGGGTGTGGGAACAGTGCTAATAATTGGCGCCTTTGTGGAAAGTGCAATTGCCACCGGAGCAGGTGTGGGAACGGGTGTGTATGAGGGCAAGACCTCCGGGACTTGTGAACCCAAATCAGGCTGAATGTTCGGTGTAGGTGGTGGAGGGGCCGGGGTGGCTGCCTCATTCCCATTACAGGCAACCAGCCCAACCACCAGGACGCCGCACACCAGCGCCATCGTCAACAGACGTTTGCCGAAGCCCATTCAGAACCTCTCTCTTCATTCAGGTAGGCACGACATTATATACTCATAGCAGGTTTCCCTATTCAAATCATTTGCCGGCTACCCCATTCCCCTATCCGTCCAGGCTCTCGTCCCGCTCCCGCGAAGAAGCCCTGTGGTCAACCCCCAGTTTGTTTCTGTATCCACCCATAAACTATAATCAAATCAACAACAATCTGTTGCGGCTGTCTTATAATTCGCCATGACCGGCAAAAAGCCAAAACCGCAACAACAGGACGACCGAATGGACTTGACCTTTGAACGAGGCGACTCCCAGCATCCCCGGGGCCACGCCATCGTATATTTCCGGGTGGACACTGAGCCCGACAAGCTATACGCCAGCTACATAGTCGTCCTTCCGGTAAAGGCCGACTTCGGCAAATATGTGCCCCCCTTCCTGGCTTCCCACCTGGGCAACCTGCCCCTCAACGATTTCTCCTGCTTTGCCATGCCGCCGGTGCCCGAGGAGGTAAGCAGCCACAGGGAACTGGAACACCTCAGCGACCTGCGCCAGGACGACCTGGTCTTCGGCTCCAGCATGTTTTCCTTCGACCTGCCCCGCATGATGGAGGGCATCACCGACGCGGTGCAGTCCTATTCGGAGCTTTGCGCCGACTACTACGACCGGCAGGGGCTTACGAGCGCCCCGACCGCCGAGAGCATTCCCGCCGCCGCTCCCCAGCAAACCGAAACCGATACCGGGTCGGATAACTCCTATTCGGTAAGCGAGGTGCTGCTCGGCCTCATGAGCGAACGGGACAAGCTGGCGGAACTGTCAAATCTGCTGGGCAAGCTCCAGTTCGCCCAGGAGGGCCGTGACGACAATATGACCGGCGAGATAACCGAGGAGATAAACGCCTTGGCCCGCCACCTGCCCGAAGATTTCCAGGTGATGAACCTGCTGGCCGCCGCCAAAGAAACCACCGGCCGCGGCTCCCGCCTGGCCCAGCTATACCTTGACCGCTGCTTCCGCCTCGCCGACGGCGACACGAACACCGTCCAAACCCTGGAAGCGCAGATAGATGAGTTGAGGGGGCAGGGGTAGGCAGTTGAATGGCAGACGATAAACCCCTTTCAGCGATGCATTTATGCCTAAGGATTCACTGAAAGACCTTCAGGAACTGAGTGCCCGACTGGCGGAATTGTTTACTGCTTTCTTGAACTCCGAATTCGGAAAGCAACTCGGAACGATAGTTCATAACATCCAAATATCTATGCAGGCAATTGAGCCTTGGTTACAAGGAGTTCTTTACTGGCTCCGATTGCCCGAGTTCCTGCACGAATCTGGCTGGTTTCCCCACGATACATTTCCGATGGAGTTACATGCAGAAAGTAAACGGCAATCCTGATGCATTTAGGGAGTTGCTCTTAGAGCATTACCGGAATAATTGGTTAGCATTTCGACGAGAGATGGAATACCGACTAGAAAAGTACGAAATTAATGACGAGTCAAAGTCCACCTTTGTTGAGGCGCTTGTGGCCCACGAAAGTGGACTTTATCGTGGCGTTTGCAGACTATTGTTTCCAGAGATAGAGCGGCTTTTTCGAATAGAGCTATTCGGCGATGCAATTACAGGAACAGGATTGAGCGGAAGGAAAATGACGGATGAGGTGTTCCATAACGAATATGCCATGGAGAATTTGAAGGGTCCATATGGTTTCGCTATGTTTAAATTGCTTAAAGAATATTTGTATGCTCACATAGACGATGAGGAAGATCGTCAACGGTTTGTGAATAACCCAGTTCCGAATCGCCACGCAGTTTGCCACGGATTGATTGCGTATTCATCAGAACAGAGCAGTCTGAACTCCATTTTCATTTCGGATTGTTTCTTCTCGATGGTTTCTGAAGCGAAGCGGACGCACAGCAGCAGTGAAATTTTGCCAACAGACTCCCACTAACCAGTTTCTTGGAATCTAGGGGTTTTCCCTCTTGTTTCGCGCCAGTGTCAACCAGTAAGTCGTTTCCAGGTTCATCCAGAAGCTGGCATCGATACCCAAGGCCTGCTCAAGCCCCAACGCCGTCTCCGGGGTAACTGCTTTCTTCCCTCTGACAATTTCGTTTATTGCCTGCGCCGGACGACCCATTCTTGTTGCCAGATCTTTTCGCGTCATCCCCCGTTCTTCCAGTTCCTCTGCAAGTACTTCGCCGGGCGGGATGGGTAGGTCAGGCAGGATGTGTTGGTCACTACATTTCACAGTGCTGTACCTATTATTACAACGTCAGTTGGCATGATAAGATTACTGGGAGATTGGGGAATGCTTGGGCAGGTGAGGCAGGGAAGTGGATGGGGCGGCATTTGAGCAGGTATACCAGGACTTTCAGGAGTTTCACGCCTACTTCGCGCCGCTGTTTGGCCGGCGGGAGACGCGGGAGCACAGCGGTCATTATCTCCAGGCCCTGCTGGTACAGTCTGGGGAGCGGCGCAACGCTGAGAACCTGTCGGAGACGGTTCCGGGGTCAGCCAGGGGGATGCAGCGGTTTCTCACCGATTCTCCCTGGGATGATGAGGCGATCATAGGGACGGCTGCAGGAGTACCTGGGAACCCGGCTGGAGCATCCGGAAGGGGTGTGGGTGCTGGACGGCAGCGACTTTCCCAAGCAGGGGCGGAAGTCGGCGGGAGTGGCCCGTCAGTACTGCGGGAGCTGGGGAAGGTGGCCAACTGCCAGGCTGGGATGTTCCTGGCCTATGTCAGGCCCGTTGGGACGGGCGTCTGGTGGACAAGCGGCTGTATTTGCCGGAGCAGCTGGACCAAGGATCCGGAACGCTGTGCCGAGGCGGGGTTCCGGAGGAGCGGAGGGGCTACCGGTCGAAGACGGAGTTGGCGCTGGAGACGCTGCGGCGGGCCTGGAGTGGGCCATCTCAGGGCCGGGTGGGTTGCGGCAGACGACGGCCTTCGGCATGTCGCCGTCCTTCCGCGACGGGTTGGGCAGCCTTGGGAATGCGCTACGTCTGGACGTGCCGGCGGCTTTATGGTGTGGCCGGAGGAACCGGAGTGGACCACTCCGGTCTACCGGGGACGGGGTGGGCCTCCCAAGCCCAGGCTCGTGGCCGGACAGCGGCGGACCATGGAGGAGCGCAGCGCGAATTGCCGGAGGGTGCCTGGCGGGAGATTACGGTGGCCGAGGGAAGCCAGGGCCCCCGCAGCTACCTGTTCAGCGCCCAGCGGGTGCGGCCGACCAGCAGGCGGAAGCCCGGCGAAATCCACTGGGCCGTCTACCGCCGGAACCTGGACGGCAGCGAACCCCGCTACTACCTGTCCAATGCTACGGAGGATACCCCGTTGGAGACCCTGGCCTACGTGGGAGGTTCCCGGTGGCGTATAGAAACGGAGTTCGAGACGGAGAAGAGCGACGTGGGCCTGGACGAGTACGAGACCCGCACCTGGGCGGGCTGGCATCACCACGTGGCCCTGTGTCTGCTGGGCGGAGCTTTTCTGCTGAGCCTGCAACAGGCTTGGGGGGGAAAAAGATGCCCCGGATCACGAGACCGCAGGTCTACCGGGTGGTGCGGGAGATGCTGCCCCGGGAACGGTTCGGGCCGGCTGAGACTGCTGCGGTGGCTGGAGGATACGCAGGAAAGTAACGAACGGGCCAGTCGCTCCCATGCCAAGCGCCGCGCCGCCATGCGGGCATCACCCCACATCCCTCCCTGAACTGACGTTGTAATACTAGCAGGCTGTCCGGGGATTATCTTGAGGCGGCCATCGGGGGACGGCGCAGGTTGGTGAATGGCGGCAGGTTCAAGGATGACTTGACGCTGGCCAACAGGGAAGTAGTCCCGCTGGCTGGCGCGGGACCCGGTTCCCCCCCTTTGGCGGGGAAACCGGCGCCGAACCGGAACAACTTCAGCAGATTGTGGCCGGTGCAGATGAGCGACCACTCTCCGTTGACCTTCTCCAGTCCCGCAACAGGACTGCCGGAAGCCCGGCACTGCTTGATCTGGCCGAAGACCGGTTCCACCGTCTCCATCCTGAGGGCGTAGCGCTGTCGGCCCCGTTTGGTCTGCAGCTTGCGGCGCATCCGGTCTCTGGGAGAGAGATCCCTGGGTATGCGGCCACGGGGCGCCGGTGGCGGCACCCAGCCGTGGCGGGTCTTCTCCGGCGCCACAAAGGGGTCCACTCCCAGGATGCAGAGTTCCTCCACCGCTTTCGCCGAGTAATACCCAGCGTCGGCGGATACTTCTTTCGGCACCGCGCCCACGTTGTTGATGGTCTCCTCTATCATGCTCACGGCCTGCTGCTTGTCCGAGGGCTGGTTGGTAGCCCGGGCCGCCACAATCACCTGATGCTCATGGTCCACCACCGCCTGGCAGTTGTAGGACTGCTGGAAGTCCCGTCCCCCTGGCCCGGGCATGATCCTGGAGTCCGGATCGGTGAAGTTCCGCTGTGCCTTGTCGGCGGGTGTGCCTGGGTGCTGCTTACCCTCGGCTTCGGCCTGCTCCGCGCCTGCTCCGCCTCCGCAAGAGCCTTGGCCTCCAGCGCCGCCTTGGCCTCCCGTATCTTCCGCAACCGGCCCTCCCGGAAGGACAACTCCTCCGGCAGTTCGTCGCCCCGTTTGTCCCGTCCGTACCGCCGGTCCTCCCCCTCGTCTACCTCCTGGGCCCTCCGCAGCAACTCATCAACCTCCCCCTGCAACTGGGCCTCCTTCTCCTTCATCCGCCCGTAGCTCATCGCCTGGTGCTTCGATGCGTTGGCCCGGACCTTGGTACCGTCCAGCGCCACGTGCCCCAGCTTCACCAGGCCGGCCTGCTGGCACAGTTCCAGGACCTGTAGGAACAGCCCCGACAGGGCTGCCAGGTGGTCCTTGCGGAAGTCCGAGATGGTGCGGAAGTCCGGGGTGTTGTTGGCCGCCAGCACCCGGAAGGCGATGTCCTCGTGGAGACGCTGGGCCATGCGCCGGGACGATGCCACCCCGGTGCAGTAGCTATACAGCAGCACCTTCACCATCATCCGGGGATGGTAGGGCGGCCCGCCCCGGCTCTCCTGTTCATAGCGCTCCGTGATCTCCGCCAGATCCAACTGGTCCACCACGTCGGAAATGAAGTAGGCCAGGTGCTCCTCCGGCAGCCACTCCTGCAGGGCCGCTGGCAGCAGCAACTGCTGCTCTGGGTCATAGGGAAGGTAGGTTTTGCTCATTGATCGCTTACCCTCACTCAAGGCTCATATCATCATACCCCACCCGCTCGCTAAGGGCGTTTCTCGGACAGACTGCTAGTTGTTTTCCTGACTCCCGGCGGTAACGAATAACACGAAACATAATGGGCAACAATCCGCAAAAATCGGACATTAGAACAAGGAGTCACCCTATGGGCCGAGTCATTCAACGGGAAACTGACCTGTGCATGGATTGCCGGACTCTGCTAGCCCGTTATCGGCGAGACGACTTCCTTTACTGCGGCAAGCGCCTTTTGCGGCCCCTCGTTGCAGAAGGTTTGGTTCAGCCGATACAGGGGCAGCAGACGGCAAGTGCATTATCCGAATTGGAGGCATCGCATATGAAGCACAGGGTCTAGTCGGTAATGTCGGGCAGTTTTGGGGGACTGCCCGACATTGGAAACATCGGGAAACAGTGACGGATTTCTCTCTCTTCCTCAGCAGCGGGGAATACCTATTAAAGGAGAAAAGTTGTGAAAATTATCCTTTCGAAAATAGCGCAGAGAACGGCAGATAAATACCAGCGCATGTATCGGGCTAAGAACCAGCCGGTACGCCGTGCTGACTTGGGAGCGGGGAGAATTTCCTCCTACAAGCACGGGGTAGGGATTTTCCAGGGGCATAAGGCACGGGATAATCGCAATTGAACCAATCCCCGGAGAAATGAAAGCAGGAAGGTGAAGGGTATGACTTTTGGTGAAGCACTCAAGGAACTAAGGAAAGGGGAGAGCGTCAATCGGCGGACTTGGGTGGAGTTCCATACAGACTCCTAAATTCGGACGGAAGTGAAGGCCTGGCAGTCTGGCTTTTTCATGGATAGAGGACCGTTTGTTAATGTGCACTTACGGGGGCGAAGACGGGCCAAAGTTAGAATTCTTCAGCCCCGACCTGCTGGAGCTAGAAGCCGAGGACTGGCAGTTGGTGGACGGTGGGCCATGTACGACATAAAGGACATAACGCCGGAAGAAGCCGAAAGACTCTTAAAGGAACTGGAGAAGGGAGCAGATGAAAAACTAGTATTCAGTCAAAGTAGCAGTGTCAGGATATAGCCTGCGGAGTTTGGTTCTGGCCTTTCTGGTGGTAAATCGCCAATTGATCGGGGATGCCACCGCGTTGCGCTCTGACACGTTGGCATTCACCGCCCTCTCCAGGCTGTCCTGGTCGGGGTTGCGTCCCCGCAGGCAGGCCCGGGCCAGGACGCTGAACTCCATCTCCGCCATATTCAGCCAGCTCCCGTGCTTGGGCGTGTAGTGGAACTCCAGTCGCTGGGCGATGCGCCGAGCCTCCGCCGGCGGGAAAGCCTCATAGAGCGACGCCGTCCGATGCGTGTTCAAATTGTCCAGCACCACTCGGACCACCGGTACGTCTGGGTAGGCTTGGTCCACCAGCCAGCGCATCTGAAGGGCGAAGTCCTGCATGGTACGCTGCCTGGTGATAGCCACGTGGCGCCAGCCAGCCCTGGGCTCGCAGGTGAGGAACAGGTTGCGGGTTCCGCCCCTCACGTACTCGTAGTCCTCTCGCCTGGGGCGTCCCGGGGCCGCTGGCAGGGACGGACGGGAATCGGCCAGCAACTGGGTGGAACTCTCGTCGAAGCAGACCACCGGCCGCTGGGGATCGTAGGGCTCGGCGTACAAGTCCAGGACATCCTCCATGTGGGCCACGAAGTCGGAACTCACCTTGGGGATGCACCACTGCTGCTTCTGCCACGGCTTGAGCGCGTTTTTTTCAAGTGTAGCCGCACCGTCTCGTGGGACAAAGACTCCACCAGACCCAGTTCCACCGTCTTCCCCGCCAGAAGTCGCAGGGTCCAGTGGTCGTGGCCCTGGGGCGCTGGGCTGCAGGCCAGGGCAATCAGATGAGCTTCCCCACGTTCGTCCAGCTTCCGGTACCGGTTGACCTGGTTGCGCCGGTGCAGCGTTTCCTCCAACCCCTCTTGCGCATACCGCTTCCTGGCTCGTATTACCGTCCGCTCCGAGATGTCCAGGGCCGTTGCTACTTGGGCAGCCGTCCAGCCCTCATCCACCTTCAGCAGAATGCGTGCCCGGGTGATCGCCTGGGCCGAACTCCGGCCCGACCGGACCACTTTCCGCAGATGACCCTTTTCCTCTGATGAGAGCCTGACCTCATACTTCTTCTGCACCATGGACCCCTCACCTCCCACTACACTTACACCGCGTACCTTATAACGCTACCACTGCTCTCCTGCTATTGCTATGCCTGACAGTTCTCCCTTGACTAACTACTAGGCATCTTGGTTGCCCTTGCCGGCCCCTATTTTACTCAAGAGGAACAGGAAGCCTACCTTTCCCAATTGGCGGAACTGAAAGAGTGCGGCCCACAAGGATAACGCTCTGGCTGTTGAAGAAGGGGAAGGGATGAAATGTTTGAAGTGCCCCAAGTGTGGCGGGGTAGCGGACATAGACCGTGACAACGGCTGGGGGTGTCTGCGGATTCTTTGCAGGGTTTGTGGGCATGACCAATTCATAGCCGGCCCCAGCGACCCACGCCCGTTCAGGCTTATACAAGAGGAAAGGGCGGCGGCACTGGAAACGCTACCTGCCTAGGTAGGGGAAGGGTTGATGGGCATGGCGATTGCGAGTTCGTTGAGGGAAGTGGTGGGCGATCGCTTTCCAGTGAGCATGGAAAACGTGGTGCAAGCCGTGGACGCTTCCGACCGATGGATGCTAAAGAAGCCACAGGGTAACGCCGCCGACCAGTTCTGGCACTCACGGTTGCCCGATGGTCAGAGGTAAAGGGCCAACGGCTTCCGTGCACATCGGAAGCAGCCAATGGGAATATCACAGGAGGTAGTTGATGGGCTGGACACTGAGGATGATTGGGAGTGGCGTAAAGTCCATTCTGTGGTTCGGGGTGAAGGCTATAGCGGACATCGTGGTCCGTTTCTATGGGGTTGGCATGGGGCACACGGTACTGCTGGCGTGTTGGGCATGGGGCGACTGGTATCTGGACGCTGGGGCAGTAAGCTCGGAGGCATGGTATGAATTGGTACAGCGGAAAAGACTTATTGGATGGAAGGGACTGGACTAAGGCCCAGGTCAAGACTTACCTACCCGTCGGGTACGAGGCTGACCGCCTGTTGCCAGGGGCAGCGGCAACCAGCGCGGGCTTCCCAGGTCCACAGTGGAAACTCTCTAACGTGCTGGCACTGGAAGCCCAGCATGGTAGAGGTCGACCGCCGGGGACTCGGAAGCCGCGTGCAATACATTGCTTGGTTCCACTTATAGGGGGTAGTCCTCTCCCCCTCCACCCTATCACACTCCATGTACTATAAGTGCGCGCGCGATGCACACGATTCGATTCGGACCCGCCTTATATATTATAGCGGTTGCTTTTTTCTCTTGGGAATCCAGGCCCAAAATGACAATATTCCCGCTTTTTGTAGCTAAAGACTGGGGTGAAAATGCGTTTTGGTGTAAGAAAGTATGCGCGCGCCCCCGTATGTTGGGGGCGCGCCATCTGCCTTTTGATAGGCTTTCTTTCTTCTGATTAGCTTTCGGATAAGCCAGAGGGAGAGAGCATTCCCTCCCTTTTCTTGTGGGACGCTTTTACATATCTTACGGATAACCTATGAAAGAGGTGCAAGAAACATGCAAGAAACATTTAAGGGTAGACGAGGTTTCAGCCGCGCCGATGTGGTTGAAATGCGGCGCGCGGCCCGTTGGGGCCACTTTGCCGCCGAGATCGGCAAGGCGTGGGGGATAAGCGAGACTGCGGCCCGCGACATCATTAAGGTCCGGAGTTACGCAAGAGTCCATGACGATGCCCCGGACATGCCGCCGCAGCCGTTGCCGGAACAGGCAAAGAATGAAGACCCGCCCCGGCCTTCCCACCGAGTGGTTGGCCCCTCCGACGCCAAGGGTGAAGAAAAGGCCGCCGCCGGGAAGTCCAGGGCAGATGAACCGCACCCACAGGGCAGGGAAAGGCGCCGTCCAGAAGGTTCAGGGCAGACGGGTCGGCCCGTAGCCCATTTATCGGAACAGGGAATGGTATCGTTGCCCATACTTGGGGGTGAGTGATGGCTGGACGACCTAAACGTCGGGCGAAGCGGCAAGCGGCGAAGGCGGACGCCCTGCGGCGAGAGATCATCCGCCAGGCGGTGTCGGATGTGAAAAAACGGGGCGTGGTGCGGGATCGGCAATTGAGGCGCCTCTCTAACGCAGACCTGAATGGGCGGACTTAGAATTAACGGCGACCCTTTGGAGGACAAAAATGAAGGCAAGGAATCCTTATGTGTGGCTGACCCTTTCCGTAACCACGTCCGTCATAGCGGTTATGCTTTTGCTACTGATGCTCGGCGTATGGAACCCCGGACTGTAGCGCTTAGGACAACTCCCTACCAATGTATTGGTGGGGAGTTTGTTATATCCATCAGGGCTTTGCTGAAAAAGCCTGTTTTGATGCAAAAGTCTCGTCTATGATGCCCCGATCATCTTCAAACGGTGCCACCAGCACCCCCTAGATTCATGTGTAGGTTCAAAGCGGCATCCGAATTCTACACTCGTTTGCCATATGGTGGAATTGCCGTTTGGAACGGCAATCGGCTCCCACCTGAGCTTGCCAGCCTCGGTTTGTTCCACTAAGGATGAAAAAGTCTCACTAATTCTACTCTACAGAGAAGACCAAGTCATTTCGACAAGAAAGGGGACAGGGCAATCGCGTCTTAATGATAGACTGGGCAGGTGAAAAGGCGTGAGGGAAAGAGGGGAGGTAGTGAGGGGTTATGGAAGAAGGGCGGCGGCGGTCGTTGGTGGATTACTTTGAGAATCTGGAAGACCCGCGGGTTGAGCGCAGCAAGCGGCACTCGCTGCTAGACATCATCACCATAGCCATTTGCGCTGTCATCTGCGGGGCGGACTCGTGGGTTTACGCGGAGATGTTCGGCAAGAGCAAAGAGGAGTGGTTCCGGACCTTTCTGGACCTGCCCAACGGCATCCCCTCCCATGATACCCCCGCCTTCGCGGGGGCAGGCTCTTCGGTGAGGTTTTCTCCCGGTTGGATCCACAGCGGTTCCAGGAGTGCTTCATGGAGTGGAGCCAGGGGTGGCGGAGTTGCTGCCCGGGGAGGTGGTGGCCATCGACGGCAAGACGGCGCGCCGTTCCCACGACACCCGAGCGGGCAAGGGGGCTCTCCATCTGGTCAGCGCCTGGGCTTCGGCCAACACTTTGACCCTGGGACAGGTGAAGACGGAGGAGAAGTCCAACGAAATCACCGCCATACCCAGGTTGCTGAGCTGTTGGAACTGAATGGGTGCATAGTCACCATTGACGCCATGGGCGGCCAGAAGGAGATTGCCCAGAGCATCCTGGAGCAGGGAGCCGACTATGTGCTGGCGGTGAAGCAGAACCAGGGACGACTGCACGAGGACTTGAGGGACCTGTTTGAGGAAGCCGAGGCAACGGGTTTTGAGGGTGTCCCCCACGACTATGCCACCACGCTGAACAAGGGGCACGGACGCCTGGAACGGAGGGAGTGCTGGGCCATCAGCGACCCAGACTGTCTGGACTATCTGAGCACTGGTAAGGAGTGGCCTGGGTTGCGCTCGGTGGTGAAGGTAGTGGGCCGTCGGGAAGCGGAGACCGGGGTCACCGTGCAACCCCGCTACTTCATCAGCAGCCTGGATCTCTCGGCAGCAGCGATGCTGGCCACGGTACGGGCCCACTGGAGCATCGAGAACTCCCTGCACTGGAGCCTGGACGTGACCTTCCGCGAGGATGATTGCCGAGAACGCAAGGACCACAGCCCCCAGAACTTTGCCACCCTGCGGAACATCTCCCATAACATGCTCAAGCGGGAACCAGCCTGAAGGTAGGTATCCAGGGCAAACGCCTCCAAGCCGGTTGGCGGGAAGATTACCTGCTAAAAATCCTCCTCAGTTAAGACGCGATTGCCCTGGAAAGAGGAGAAAGGGCAAAAACTCCCCCGCAGAGACAAAACCCTACCCTGAACCAAGTTGAATCCCCGTTTAAGGGGTACCACTTCGTTCATCACTCGCAATCTGCAACCCCTCTTGGTACGTCTCCATCATGAAGTCAATATGCTCCTGAGGGTAGTCGCTATGTTGGGCCAGCCTGATAGCTTCCCTTATATCGGGCAGAGCACTTTCCAATTGGCCTTCCCGTCCAAGGCATAGACCTCGAATCCAAAGGGCTTCCACTCTGGTATCAAACCGGATTCCACGAAAGGTTCCATGTTCAGAGCCTTCTCAGCATCGGCAGCAGCCATCCCACAATCATCTTCCCCCAAATACTGCAAGGCTCGCCATGTCCGGTTGAATGAGTTATCTCTCAACTCAATGGCTTGTGAGAAATAACCGACCGCCTTTTCATGTTCCCCGATGTTGGCATGGCTTCTAGCCAGCATATTGAGGATTCTGCTCGACGGCCTTCCATGTCCCTCAAGGGCAGACGTGAAGAGGACAATGGCGGCTCGTTCCTCTCCGTCGTAGAACTTCGCCATTCCCTGATTCACGTCAACGAGAACGAAGCCGGCAAGCATATCTTCAGGATAGGCGTGCCCTCTGGCAATGCCTTCGATCTGTTGCTTTACCCTGGCAAAGCTCTCGATTCGTTCTTCACTGACGCCAGATGATTGGGCAAGCTCGATGGCTGTCTCAATATGTGCCAAGGCCAAGGAGTGATTGCCGGACTGCGCATAACAGTGACTCAAGAGCAACAGAGATTCAACGTGTGGATGGTACCCAGTCGTAGACTCCGGCAAAGTCCTGTCCAGAGCCAGGTTAGCGTCTTCGGTGGCTTCCGGGCATTGGTTGTTATACATATAGGCGGTGGCCCTGTTAGTGCGCTGTACGCTGGTGTCGTTCAAGTCTATTGCGATGCTGAAATGTCGGATGGAATTGTCGTGGTCTCGATTCCAGCGATAGGCGAACCCCAGCCGATTGTGCAGAATAAAGCTGGGTTCGTCCACTAACTCCACCATTCTTTCCAGATTGGCTATGGCGGAGGCGTACTCCCCTCGGTCAATCATCACCGTGGCATCTCTGTTCAGGACAGCAACCTGCCCCTCGTATACCTCGATTTCGCCGGTGCCATGTAAGTTTCCAAGTGGTGTCCGTTCACTGCCTTGACCGCTGGTACCGTCATCAGTGGTAAGTGCTAATTGGGACAGCGTTTGGGGGGACAGTGGGAGAAGGCGTTGCGGTAGGTTGCGGTGTTGCAGTTGGGAAGGGAGTGGACGTTGAATGGATTGGCAGTTGTGCTTGGACTCTAGCTGTTACGGTGGCGGGAATGTCGGGTGTTGGTGCAGGCGATGGTGAGCAGAAGAGCAAATAACAGCCAAAGAGCGAGTAGTACCTTCATGGTGGGAACCCCCTGCAAGTAGGATGGGAAAGGGAACTCGTCACAGACCCAAAGCCCATACGTGCGCCTTACAGGGGGCACGAATGCCCCTGTTTCCATCAACAATGCACGTATTTCCCGTGCAACGGTTTGCACGGCAACTTAGGTCTGTGACGAGTCCCATTCTATAAGTATTCAGGGGGCGTCAAACAGTTTCGGCAAGATTCTTGATGGGCCAAGAGGAAGGGCCAGCATTTGCAATCTGGCCCCAGCGCCTTTGGTGTAATAGTTAGGAGTTAATCTGACACCCAGGGAAACTGTGATTAAATGTCCCCATCAAAGGGGAGGGAGTGTCGGATGACAACGTAACAGGAAAAGTACTGAAGCCCAAGCTGGGACTTCTGGAGTTGGCCAGGCAGTTGGGCAATCTGTCCCAGGCCTGCCAGATCATGGGTTACAGCCGGGACACCTTCTACCGGTACAAGGAACTCTACGAGAACGGTGGCGAGGCCGCCCTCAATGAGATTTCCCGCAAGAAGCCGCTGCTCAAGAACCGGGTCACGGATGCGGTGGAGCAGGCGACGCTGCCGGTCGCGGTGGAGTTTCCCGCCTATGGACAGCTGCGAGCGGCCAACGAACCGCGCAAGCAGGGGATCATCGTCTCCCCGGGAGGGGTCCGGTCGGTGTGGCTCCGTCACGACCTGGTGTAAAAGGCGGAGGTAAAGTGGACCACGTGGGCGGCTCCGCTGGCTGATTTAGGGCGGCGGGAAATCGTACCGTCCACCGCCTTCCGTAAGGCTGAGTATCAGTCTATGGAAGGTGCGATGGATGTATCACGTGGAAATGTACGCGCGGGTTCGCCGGGCCTGCATGGTGGAAGGGATGAGCGTTCGGGAAGCCTCCCGGGTGTTCGGCCTGCACCGGGACACGGTGCGCAAGATGCTGGCCTGGTCGGTGCCACCAGGGTACCGGCGCCAGGACCCACCCCGCCGGCCCAAGCTTGAGCCCTTCACTGGTGTAATTGACGCCATCCTGGAAGCTGACCGCCAGGTTCCCAGGAAGCAGCGCCACACGGCGAAGCGGATCTTTGAGCGGCTGCTTGACGAGCACGGGTTTGACGGCGGATACACGACAGTCAAGGACTACGTCAGGGAGCACCGGCGGCGGACTCAGGAGATGTTCGTGCCCTTGTCCCACCCAGCAGGCCACGCCCAGTGCGACTTCGGAGAGGCGGTGGCGGTGATCGCCGGGGTGGAGCGGAAGGTGCACTACCTGGTGCTGGACCTGCCCCACAGCGACGGTTGCTTCGTGAAGGCCTACCCCGGCCGAGACCACCGAGGCCTTCCTGGACGGCCACGTCTCGGCTTTCGCCTTTCTGGGCGGCGTGCCCCAGAGCATCCTGTACGACAACACGAAGCTGGCGGTGGCCCGGATTCTGGGAGACGGCAGGCGCCAGCGCACCCGGGCCTTCACCGAGCTGCAGTCCCACTACCTGTTCGAGGACCGGTTCGGGAGACCTGGCAAGGGCAATGACAAGGGGAAGGTGGAGGGTATGGTGGGCTACGTGCGCCGCAACTTCCTGGTTCCCGTGCCGTCCTTCCAGAGCTTTGACGCCTTGAATGCCCACCTGGAGCAGAAGTGTCTGGAGCGGATGGACGCCAGGCTCAGGGGCCACGATGAGACCATCGGCCAGCGCATGGAGCGGGACCTGGACGCCCTGCAGCCCCTGCCCGCCGTGCCCTATGACGCCTGCGACCAGCAGGCCAGCCGGGTGAGTTCCCTGTCCCTGGTACGGTACAAGACCAATGACTACTCGGCGCCGGTGGCCTACGGACACCGGGACGTACTGGTTGTCGTTATGTTGTTGTCCAGCGATTACGTCCCCTGTTTTGAAAAGCGAAAATGTCACCATGGTTAGTCGGCGGCCATCTGGACTTCCTTCAGGGCTTCGGCCTTGGCCCGTTCCTTGGCGCTGAGCAGTTTGGTGGGCGGACTGTCCGCTTTAAGGTATTTCCCGACGGTGTCGCGGGACATGCCCAGTTCCCTGGAGATGGCCCGCAGGGACAGTCCCTGCTTCCTGGCTTTCTGCACCGCCTCCCAGCGGGCCTGCTGGGTGGCAGTAGGCGTACGTCGCAACTGGTGGCGAAGGGGTTTTCCCTTGGCGGCAGCGGCCTTGGCTTTGGCCCGCTTCTCCACCGAGGACTCCAGGTCCGCCAGGAGCTTCCGCTGGTCTCGATCCAGATGTCCGGTGATCCGCTCTTCAGTTGCCTCTGGTCCTTCCGGAGTGGGGAAGGTGCCGCTGCCTTCTCCCCATAATGCCGGGGACCGCAGCGGCGCTTCCTGGTAATCAACGGCCTCCCCCTGGTATCTGATCAACAGTTCCCCATCGGCCCGTTCCAGCAGGTCCACCCGGAGACCGGCATAGGAGGCCGTTCCTCCCCAGGCAGCAACTGCAGGACCCGCCATTGGTACTTCACCGCGTTATCCCGGGCCACCTTGCGGGTGTGCCTGATGCTGACTGTCTCGGTGAGATCCAGGTCGGCGGGTACCGCCCGGTAAGCTTTCTCGGGCCGCTCCGCCGCCACGGCGAACCGCTTGTTGAACCGGGGCAGATATTCCTGCAGGACGGCATTGGCCTCTTCCATGGTAGTAGCGCCAGCCAGGCGCAGCTCGGTGACCAGCCGGTCCTGGAAGGTGGAGGCCATCCTTTCTACACGGCCCTTGGCCTGTGGTGACATGGCGAAGATCTGCTGGATGCCCAACTCCCGCATCACCCGGGCGAACTGGGTGGACTCGTACAGGACCGGCCCCTGGCGGGCGTTGTACTTGAAGGCGGCGTGGCGATCGCTGTACAGGGCGAGGGGAATCCCCCACTGCCGGACCAGCCCCTCCAGCAGGACCAGATAGCCCCGCGTGTCCTCGGTGGTATGGAAGACCGCCTGGGCCACAGTGCTGGTGGCGTCGTCCACGGCGAGGAGCAGCACGAACTTGTCTGCCCGGTCCTCCAGCCAGGGATGGGGGCTGCCGTCCACCTGAATAAGCATCCCCTCCTGGGGCATGCGCTTGCGGCGGAACCGGTGCTGCTGCGACCGGCGACTGCGGGGGCTGCCCAGGCCGGCCTTCACCAATATGCGGCGCACCGTGGGACGGCTCAGGTCGATCCCCTCCCGTTCCTGCAGCAGTTCGGTGAAGTGGCTGTGGTTGGCGCCCGCGTAGCCGTTGCTGGCCAGCTTCACCACGGCGGCCGCGGCGTCTTCTGGCACGGCGTTGTGGGGCCTCCGTCCCCGGTTGCCGTGGGCCAGCGCCGTGACCCCTTCCTTTCTGTAGGCTGCCAGCAGCCGTTTGGTGTGACGCTCACTGATTCCCATGATCTCCGCTGCCAGCCTTATCGAAAGGTGCTGTTCCAGCACGGTGTTGAGTACCTGGATTCTTGCCTGTTCTCGCTGTTTCAATGTCACTTCCCTCATGGGGTGACATTTTCGCTGAACAGTTGGCCGGTGACCTAATCGTAGAACAACAACACGTTAATCAGGGTCATGAGGCCAGGGTTAATCACGGTCATGAGGCCACCCTGGGCGCGGGTGATTTAGACTTGTATCAGGTTATGGCCGCCAGGTCAATCACCCCCTTTGTCGCCCAGGAGTTTCCGGTGGGGCGAGAGTTTCTCTCTATAGCTGGCTCCCTCGATGACGATCTGGAAGCTGGCATTGGCCAGACGGTCCAGGGCGCTGTTGCCGAGAATGGGGTCGTCGAAGAGGCTGAGCCATTCCTCGACGCTGCGATTGCTGGTGATCACGAAGCTGGAGACGCGGTGTCGGCCGATGATCAGCTCGTAGAGGTCGGCGGACTGCTGGGCGGTGAGCCGGTGGAGGCCCAGGTCGTCCAGGATGAGCAGGTCCGGGGAGAGGAAGGAACGGAAGGTCCGGTCGACGGAGTTGTCGACCCGGGCCTGGGCCATGGCCCTGAAGAAGTCGTCGGCGTGGCAGAAGCGCACGGTGTGACCGCCCCTGACGGCGGCGAAGCCCAGGGCCTGGGCCAGGAAGGTCTTGCCGACGCCGGCGGGACCCACCAGGAGGACGTGCTCGTGCCTGGAGAGGAACTCCAGGGAGAAGACGGCGTCCAGGAGCCGGCGGTCCAGGGTAATGCTGGCGGACCAGTCGAAGTCCTCCAGGCGGCAGGTCTCCTCGAAGCCGGCGGCGTGCAGACGCAGTTCCAGGCGGCGGTCGGCGCGGCGGTTGACCTCGTCGGAGAGGATGATCTCCAGGAAGGAAGCGTAGTCCAGTTGGTCGCGGCGGGCCAGGGCGATGCGTTCGGGCAGGGTGGCGGCCATGGGTCCCAGCTGGAGCCGCTTCAGCAATGGCGTGAGTTCGGGTACACGGGTCATGATTGACCTCCTTTATTTGGCTGCTGTCCGTAAGCTTTCCCATGGGCGAAGACGCTGCCCGGGCGGGCGAAGCGCCCGAGGGGCAGAGGCGGGGGATGCTCGGGAGTCTCGGCTTGTTCCAAGGCCTGGAGCAGGATGCGCTCCACTCGACTCACGTCGATCAGGTCCACCTCCAGGCCCTGCGGCAGGCGGCATCCAGGCGTTCGGGCGTGTAGCGCTGGCCCAGGCGGATGAGCTTGTGCCCCTGCCTGATTCGTGACCAGGGCAGGGGCCCGTCAAAGAGGCGCTCGGCGAACTCGGCCACGGCAGGTCCCATCCCCTGGGCGCTGGCGCTTGATGCCGTCGGGCGCCCTGAGGGTGTAGGCGCTCAGCTCGGCGGGGTAGTCGGCAGTGTCGGTGGAGCGGCCGCCCCGGGGCTGGCGGGAGTGGACCTTAATGAGCTGGCCCCGGTGGTAGATGCGCACCAGCTTCAGGCCCAGGCCGACCTCCACCTGCTGCCCGGGCGGGCACAGGGTGGAGGGCACCGAGTAGAGAGCGTATTGGCAGGCCACGTGGTGATCGGGGTGGACCTTGGCGGTGCGCCAGTGGGTGACCTCGTAGGGCTCGCCGTCCCAGGGAGCCAGCGTCTGGCGCTCCTCGTCCAGGAAGACCTGCAGGGGCTGACGGCGGGTGGTGCCGTGGATTCGTTGTCCGGCGACGTCACGGCACCAGCGAGTCGCTTCAGAACGGAGGTGGTCCAGGTCTTTGAAATCGCCGCCCTTGAAGAACCGCTCCCGGGCGTACTGGACGCTCCGCTCCACTATGGGCTTGTCTTTGGGGTGACGCACCCGGGCCGGATCGGTGATGAAGCCCCGGTGCTGGGAGTATTCCAGGAAGCCGCGGGTCAGGCGGGGGATGCAGGGCATCGGCGCCCGCCACCGCGGCGGGGAAGTTGTCGATGACCAGGTATTTGGGGATGCCGCCGAAGAAGGCCCAGGCCGCTTCCAGGCCGGCGATCACATCCTCCAGCTTTTGACCGTAGGCGGGCCACACGAAGCAATGCCGGGAGTAGGCCAGCACCACCAGCAGCGCCCACACCGCCTGTCTGCGGCCCGTCTCCTGGTCCTGGATGAAGCCCAGGCGGCCGAAGTCCAGTTCGGCTACCTCCCCGGGCCCGCTCTGCTCCATCCGCACCGTTCTGGCGCTACGTCGCTGCCAGTGGCGCCGGCTCAGCCACCGGTGCAGGGACGAATAGGAGATCTGGCAGCCTCGATCCGCCAGCAACTCCTGGATACGGGTGAACTGCAGCTTGTCCTGGGTAATCCACTGGTAAATCTGGTCCGCCCACGGGGCCAGCTTTTCCTCGGTGGGCGCCTCCGGCTCCCGCGGACCCGAGCGGCTGACCGACGCCAACACACTCAACTGGTCTTCGGTGGGGGCTGGCCCCTCCTGGACCACCCCTGCTTCCCGGGCAGCAGCCAGGTACCTCCGCACCGTTTCCCGGGACAGCCCCGTCCCCGCCGCTATGCTCCGCTGGCTGTTTCCCGCCTGCCAGCGCCGGATCACTTCCTCTATCTCCACTCTGTACACCTCCTTGTACGCCATCGCTGCACCTCACTTTCAAGTGCAGCAATGGTCGCCCATCAGGCGCCCAAAGTGGCCTCATGACCCTGGTTAAATCTTCTTCTCCGGCCTTATTTACTGTTATCACACTTTTGTCACGGCCCCTACTTTTCCGATGGTCTCCCCCACCCTGGGTACCGCCTGCTGTTGTCCGAGGGTCGGTCGGTGGCCCGGGCCGCCACGATCACCTGGCGGGTCACTATCCGCACCATCCTCGCCTGGCAGTTGTAAGACTGCTGGAGAGTCCGCCCTCCCGGGCTGGGCATGATGCGGGAGTCCGGTCGGTGAAGTCCGCTGCTGCGCTTGTCATCAGGCCCACCAGGACTGACTGCGGCCCTCGTACGTCGGCCTGTTTCCCCGTTCCGCCCGCGGGCATGGCTTTCGCCGGCCTCCAGCGCGCCTGGCCTCCCTATCGTCCGCAACCGCTCTCCCGGAAAGCAGTTCCTCCGGCAACTCATCGGCACTCCTGTCCTTGCCGTACCTGCGGGCCTCGTCATCGTCCACCTCCCGGCCTTCCGCAGCAACTCCGCCACCTCGTCTCCCGCTTCACTGCGCTTCCTTCTCCTTCATCTCCGCCGTAACTCATCGCCTTATTCCTGGAGGCGTTGGCCCTCACTTGGTCGTCCATGGGCCACATGCCTCAGCTTCACCAGTCCTGCCTGCCGGCACAGCGCCAGCACCTGCAGAACAGGCCCCGCACAATGCCTCCAGCTGGTCCTTGCGGAAGTCGAGATGGTGCCCGGAAGTACGGGAGTGTTGTGTGGCTGAGCTGCCAGCAGCCCGAAGCGATGTCCTCGTGGAGACGCTGGCAATGCGACGGGAGGAGGCACGGGCCGTACCCGTAGAGGCAGGCACCTTGACCATCAGCCTGGGTGATAGGGCGCCCGCCCCGCCTTTCCTCTTCGTAGCGGACCGGGATGGCCGACAAATCCAACGGACTGGGGTCCACCGCGTCGGCGTATGAGTAGGCCAGGTGGTCCTCCGCCAGCCATTTCCTGCAGCGCCGCTGGCAGCACAACTGCTGCTCCGGATCGTATGGCATGTAAGTCTTGCTCATCGCCATCTACCCTGCGGGAAGCTCGCATCCATCATACTCTTTCCACCTACATCATGCGACGGTGTTTCTCAGTGTACAGTGCTCGCTAGACGACGTCTCGTCTGACAGTCTGGAGACTCGACCGGCGTCTCCTGCCGGCTGCCCTTGAATGCGGTAGCTGTCGCCGTTCATCTCCAGGATGTGGACGTGGTGGGTGAGCCGGTCCAGCAGCGCTCCGGTCAGGCGTTCCGAGCCGAAGACCTCGGTCCACTCGTCGAAGGGCAGGTTGGTGGTGACCAGGATGGAGCCCCGCTCGTAGCGCTGGCTGAAGACCTCGAAGAGCAGTTCCGCGCCGGTGGGGGACAGGGGCACGAAGCCCATTCGTCGATGATCAGCAGGCTGAGGCGGGACAGTTGTCTCTGCAGATTCAGCAGACGTCTCTCGTCCCTGGCCTCCATCAGCTCGTGGACCAGGGCGGCGGCGGTGGTGAAGCCCACGGACATCCCCGCTGGCAGGCGGCCAGGCCCAGCCCCAGGGCCATGTGGGTCTTGCCGGTGCCGCTGTTGCCGACGGCGATGACGTTCTCCCGGCGCTGGATGTATTCGCACCGGGCCAGTTCCATCACCAGGGCTTGTTCACCGAGGGGATGGCGGTAAAGTCGAAGGTGTCCAGGCTCTTGACGGCGGGGAAGCGGGCGCGCCCGGATCCGCCGCTCCACCATGCGCTGGTGGCGGTCGATGAGTTCCAGTTCGGCCAGCCGCAGCAGGTACTGGGGATGGTCCACACCCTTCGGCGGCGCACTGGGCCGCCATCTTCCCGTATTCCCGGAGGAAGCTGGGCAGCTTCAGCTCCTTCAGGTGGTGTTCCAATAGCAGCGTCGACCGGTCGTTCATGCCGCTCTCCCCGACAGCAGGGCATGTAGTCCCCGGCGGAGGTGGTGTTCACCCTCACCCGGGGCAGGTAGGGATACAGCTCCAGGTCGAGGCGGGGCGGCCGTCCCTCCAGCCGGCACAGCACCAGGTGCTTCACCGCGTCGAAGCTCAGCGCCCCCAGCCGGAGGGCGTCCTTGAGGGCTGAGTGCACTTCTTGCTGTGAGAAGGTCTCCAGCAGCCTGAGCACCTGCACGAACTCCCGCTTGCCCCGCCGTCCCATGCGGGACTCCAGAAGCCGGCGCAGCGTCCCGAACTCCTCGGGCAGCTCCCAGCCTGTAGCGGAGCCGCCTGGTCCAGGGCGCCCGGCTTCCGCTCCAGCAGCGGCAGGTAGTGGATGGGGTCGTAGACGAAGTCGTCCCGTCTCATAGGAGCGGTGGGTGCCTGGCGATGACCTCCGAGCCGCAGCTGATGACCACCTGGTCCACGTAGCCCTTACCAGCACGTCCCGGTGTCCCGTAGGCCACCGGCGCCGAGTAGTCGTTGGTCCTGTACCTGACCAGCGACAGGGAACTCACCCGGCCCGCCTGCTTTCGCAGGCGTCGTAGGCCACCGGAGGCAGGGGCAGCAGGGCTCCAGGTCCCGCTCCATCCGCTGACCGATGGTCTCGTGTGGCCCCGCAGCTGGCGTCCATCCGCTCCAGGCATCGTCGCTCCAGGTAGGGCATTCAGCGCCTCGAAGCTCTCGAAGGACGGTATGGGCACCAGAAAGTTGCGGCGCACGTAGCCCACCATGCCCTCCACCTTCCCCTTGTCATTGCCCTTGCCGGGGCGGCCGAACCGGTCCTCGAACAGGTAGTGGGACTGCAGCTCGGTGAAGGCACGGGTGCGCTTGCGCCGGCCGTCCCCCAGATCCTGGCCACGGCCAGCTTGGTGTTGTCGTACAGGATGCTCTGGGGCACCCCGCCCAGGAAGGCGAAGGCCGAGACATGGCCGTCCAGGAAGGCCTCGGTGGTCTCCGCCGGGTAGGCCTTGACGAAGCAGCCGTCGCTGTGGGGCAGGTCGATGACGAAGCAGTGGGCCTTCTGCTCCACCCCGCCGATGACCACCAGGGCCTCGCCGAAGTCGCACTGGGCGTGGCCCGGCGCATGGGACAGCGGCACGAACATCTCCTGCGATTGCCGGCGGTGCTCCCTACGTAGTCCTTGACGATGGTGTACTGGCCCTCAAACCTGTACTCGTCGCGCAGGCGCTCGAAGATGCGCTTGGCCGTGTGGCGTTGCTTCCTGGGACGCCCGAGTCGTCCTCCAGGATCCGGTCGATGACGCCGGTGAAGGGCTCCAGCTTGGGCCTCTTGGGCGGAGACTGCCGCAGGTACCCGGCGGGACTGAATACGCCAGCATCTTGCGCACCGTGTCCCGGTGCAGCCGAACACCCGGGAGGCCTCCCGATGCTCATCCCATCCACCATCACCGCCCTGCGGACCCGCAGATATACGTCCACCTTGTACATCCATCACACCATCCATGGGGTCGGATACAACCCTATGAATGATGGCGGGCGGTACAGTATTCAGTCGCCGTTTGTCAGCAATCTTCCGCCCGCGTGGTCCACTTTACCTCCGCGATTACACCCTGTTCATGTACCGCTCAAAACGGGTGCATGAGCGCGAATTTGACGCCTCCGGCATCATCTCCCGGAACGGCGTCGACCACATCATGGTCCGCACCCCCGCCGCTCTCCAGTCGGCGGACGTACGCTACCGTCTCCGAGTACCCCGTTGGGCGAAGAAGATGCCCCGGACCCCCTCCTCACAGCCGCCACGGTATATCGCTCCGATGCCTTCTCATCGGCCGGGCCTGGAGCTGGTTCACCGTGCGGTACCCGGACTGGCGGACGTGTGGCGGGCCTGGGTTGGCCGCGATACGCATTTGAAGTCAGTACGTTACGCGGAGCCGTAGTCCGCTAGGTCCCTGCGATTTGATGAATGTGTCCACACGCTGATCTATCCATTTGTCATTAATTCCATATCAGTGATCGGCCAGAGCCTCGCCGTCTGTAAACTGCGTAAACATGTCGACCATTGCAGAGAGAGATCGGCCGCAGTGTCAAACCACCTGTAGTTGCCTACCGGGCCTATCGCGAGAGAACTGTGACCCTCAACGTCCCGAATGTTTCATTTCTGGAGCAGCGCGCCGAGGATGTATTCACCCAGACATAAATCAGCTCGGCCGACATTCTTGGGGGACCTCCGCCTCGCGCGTGTTGTAGTACTGGGAGATGTTGTATGGTAGATGGTGTTCCTTGTCGATTCCGTCATATGCGAAATCACCTTGTAAGGCCAATCCCACCAGAAGTGCCTTGGACGTTTTCAATACTGGGGTTTAACGCCTTGCCAGGATCGGCTCGTCTGAGGAGGGACGCGAAGTTGTCCAAGGCGTGGGTCAAGCTCTCCTTGTCCAGCGAGTTTCACCGCTCCACACAGATCGTCCCCTCTAGAGGCGCAATTGCTTGGAGGTTAGGAACAGTAGTCTCAAACCTGAGTGACACCGGATGTGGCCATGACTCATCAATCTGCTTGTCGAGGCTTATCGCGCCTTGTCGTTTGACACCATACCCTGCCTCGAAAGACCTCGCAGCTGTCAGTGTAGGTTTGTTTTGTGTCGCTCCAGAGGCGACGGAAACCTCTCTCTACCGGTCCCCACCGCCGTCGAGTTCTTTAGCAGGCTGCTTGTCGGCTTTCACCTGTCAATCTCCTCTGAACAAGACGCTGACAATTCTCGCATTTGTGTGGATGCGTCGGTTGACATTGGGTCACGCCTCCTGCGTCGTGATGGCGGACTAGATTGGATTCTGGCTAGCGCCGACCTACATCCGCTGATGCGGTCTCTCGACATGGAACTAAAGGCCGATTCAGTCCTCCAACGTGAGCGAGAGACTGTCTCAGCGAGGCGGTCGAGGCATCTGTTAGCGTGTCAACGCCTGCCTGCAAGACCTAGCGCCCTCCGTGACAGTGAAGCGTGTTCCGCAAGTCACGTAGCTGAGCCCTGCTTGGGCGTCTCGCTGAAGCGCCTGCTCGAGTGTTAAGGCGGCCTGTCACGGCGTGCCTGGAATCTTGCGCCACGCGTCAGCAGGCGTTCTTCACGCCCAGACCACCATCTCCTGTTTCGTGTCGACGCCCGCTTGTTCTGGATGCGGTAGATCGAGTTCCTGACGGTAACGACCTTGTTGCCATTGCTCGGCGATCTGGGCGTAGACTTGCGCCGGCAAACATCTGCAGGACTCTCCGCTCTCTGTCGGTGAGCGCTTTCAGGCCTCGGCTCGCGTTGAGCCCCACGCTGGCCGCGATTTCTTCTCATCTCGAAGACCCGCCTGGATGGCCTTGTCGGTATGCGCAGACGGCCCTGGCCACCTTCCGAATCGCTCCGCCAGCTCCTCCGCCCGAGTCTTCTGCAGTAGCCCGTCGCGCCGTCGGCTATCGCCTCACGACCGCATCCTCCGTGGTCGAGGCCGTTCAGCATTCAGCACCCACGTGTCCGCAGCAGCTCCATGATCGCCCGGCCAGGCGTCGACACCGTCCTTGTGCGGCATCATCACGTCCATGACGATGACCTCGGCAAACGCTCTGGGCCATCGTCACCGCCATCGACCCGTCTTTCGCCGATCACAGACCACCTCGAGTCCCTCGCGCCTCACAAGGCGTCCCGCAGGCCGTCCCTCATGATGGATGGTCGTCCGCCAGCATCACTCTGATCAGTTCGTCGTAGGCATCTCGGTCTCCTCTGCGAACTATTCATAGGCGCGGCCGCAGGTCACGGTCGTTCATTGCCTCCGCCCGTCTCCACGATGAGGCCTGCCGCCAGCCGCTCGGCGTCCGCTCTCATACCCCGGAATCCCTCGGCCGCGCTCGGCGTAGTCATCGGTGTGTGAGGCCGACCCCGTCGTCCGCGACGGACAAGCCGGATGCTGTCGGCCCGAAGTCCAGCGGACTCGACCTGCCAGGCCCCGGCTGTGCAGGAATGCGTTGGTGAGCGCGTGTGGTCGATGGAGACGAGGCGGGCTCTTGTCTTCACGCAGGGGCGGCTCGGTCCCGGACTGCAGCATCTCGGCGGGACCGATTGCAACCCTCTCGAATGTGTCTCGGTGTGCGACCAGAGCACCCGGCCCAGCTCCCTCCCTCGAAGGAGGTGCCCCTCGTCGATGGGACGCCGCACTCCCAGATGGCCGCCTTCGACAGCGATGCGGTGGCAGGCCAGCGTGGCGGTCAGCTCCTCGTTCGAGCCGCCGGCCAGCTTCATGGCCTGCGGTATCCCCAGCCGATCATGTACGCGGTCTGTGCGGCGTGTCGTGATGGCCTGAGGAGAGCTCGATGCGCTCCCGAAGCAGCCCTCTCCGATCCGCGGACTCTGTCGCCTGACCGTCGCGAACCGGGCGATGAGGCTGACGGAAGGATGCGACGACCGCATACATGGCCACCACCCTGAAGAGCAGGGCCTTCTCCTGACCCGCATCGAAATCGAGACCCGGGCCCACCGTCAGGCGACCACGGCATAGATGGCCCCGGCTATCGTCGCCCAGGCGAGGCTGAGCCACAGGGACTGCGAAGACGACCGCGAACAGCGCCGGGCGGGATAGTAGGTCACGTAGCTGAAAGGTGGAAGTCGCCGCCGATGATGACGCGGCGGTGATCAGCGCGATATCCATGCCGCTGAGGAAGAGGAGCCAGCGCCACGTCACCGCCCGGTCCCTCGGAGCCGGTAGTGGACGCACCAGTTGACGCAGCAGCGGCACGCCCAGGAACAGGTACTCCTGTCGGTGCGTACCAGAGCCCCCGGTCGATAGGCCAGTCGACACGGCGACGAGCCAGACGAGCCAGCGCGCCCAGACCGAGACCCGCGCGGCGTACAGCATCACGTCCGGGTCGGCCCGGACGGCCCGTAGGACCTGCCTGCGCAGTTCGGCGCCGACATGCCGGGCCTCTAGACCCCCCTCGCACCCGCGTTGCGATGCTGCGGGAATCCGACCAGCTCCGCCCAAACCGTCCTCTGGCATCAATATAGGTGGCCCCCTCTCACGTGCGGGTGGGTGCATGTTGCATGTCGCGCAAACGTACCGCGCTCGGCGCTGCGTTGTCGAGACTGAAATATACCTAATAATCTGTAGGCATTAGTACCCTACGTAGAAATGCCATACCCCCTATTCAACCCCACACTCTAATGACTATCTAACAACCTCCAAAAGACAGGCGACATACACATCACCGAAGGCACGCAGTAACGCTCCCGTTAGTTGTGAAACGTTGCGTCCAAATTCCCTACTGCAAAGTGATGCAAACAACCTTGTGCAGCCTTGTGGGGGCCATACGTCGTTGGTGTCGAGTGCGCATAGGGTTGAGAACGCTTGCTGTAACTGACGAGCCCCGTGCAACGCCGCCACCTGCGGGAAAGGTCATCCGGACTGCGGGTAGGAGGCGGCTGGGACAGCATTAACTTTCGAGGAGAACAACACCAATTGACTAGACTGCTGCCCTTGCTGGCAATCATGGCCCTGCTCGTGGGCCCTCGTGTCCGTGGCCCATGCGCAAGAGACCACCACGGACACCTCGTCCGACCCCGATCAGGCCGACGACCCGCCGGTGGCGCTGCAGCAGAACAGCCCTGTAAAGCTAGCAGACAACACCGACGAAGTTGACGATGAAGATGACGGCCTCGTCGCCGGATTCGTTGCAGGCGACCCCGGCGCCACCCCTCCGAGCGCCGCCAGCTACCGGTCCTACGCCGTCTCCTTTACCACCGGCAGCGACGCCGGCTGGTACCAGCTTGTCGAAGTGCTTATTGCCACCAAGGTCACCGGGACTCCCCTGGCCCGGCTGTCCATCCACCGCGACCACGAAGGAAGTCCCCATGCCGAGGCCCTGTACGTCACACACTTCCGGGGTGCAAGCGAGGAAGACCCAGATCTCTACCTGGAGTTCCCGGACAACACGCCTCTGTATCCCAACCAGACCTACTGGGCGGTGTTCGAGGAGGTTTCTGGGCTCGGCGTCTATGAGATTTCGACCGCACCGAACGGCGATGAGGACCCAGACAGCTGGCCGATCTCCGACACCTCGCTCCAGCGCGACTTCTTCTCCTTAACCGGACGCACGTGGCAAGCCTCTGCGCTCAATCCGATCGCGATGGTAGTAGACGGTTACCCTGTTGAGGAGCGCGTGCTGGTCGGCGCCCACGGGCTGCGCGACACCGCCGCCGACGGCCCCTTCCTGCGCTTCGGCGCCGAGCGCGTGACCAAGGTCTGGCTCAATCTGCCGAAGGGCAGAACGTATGACGGCGGAGCGACCAACCCAAGCATCAGGCTTGACTGCGAACCGCGGTTCGTGGAGGGTCCCGATACCGAGACATCGTGGCGGCTGTGCAGCACGAATAGACACTACGACCACGAATGGGCCGGCGGGCGCGGGTTCACCACCGGCCCCAACCCGACCGGCTACACGATCTCCGGCCTCGGGGTGGACATAGACGCCCAGAGCGGGACGTTGGACCCGGTAGCGGACATCTACGCCGCCGAGGCGTTCAGCTCCCGCGAGGGCGCGCGCGACCCCCAGTCGCCCCTGGCCAGCTACCAGGCGACAGCGGGCATCGGCGGTTCGCCTGACCGGTTCGCTCCGAGGACCGCCGTCAGCGAAGATCTCCATGTCGAGCCGGGGCGCACCTACGTGGCCTACTTCCAAAACGCCGCCAACGGCTACTACGAGACGCCCAACGCCAGCCGCGGCGAGGACCCCGGCGCCGCCGGCTGGACCCTCGGCGGACCCTACGGCAGCCGCTTCGTCCGTCCGCTCGGCTTCGGCGGAGACAGCTGGAACCTCGGCGAAGGGGACGCCAGGCAGATCCCGCTCAACGTCTACGGCTGGCCGAACCCGCTGCCGCCCGCCCCGAACCCGGCTCCCCCCGCCGCCGGGCCCCGTGTTGGTCAGCGCCCTGGGTCAGCCGTCGACCCCAACCGGCCAACTTGTCGGCAAGAGAATCAACCTGGAAATTGCGTATGCGGCTTCATTCACCAACGGCAACGATGCGGTTCATACCCTTCATGGTGTACAAATTGAAGTGACGTTCATCCCATCGCCCCAGGTCCTCGGGGCAATCAGGGCCTCCATCTACTCAGACGACGGCGGGAAACCGGGGGTCGCGCTTCACGTACTGGGTCTGCGGGCCAATCCGCAGGTCGGTGTGCTCACTTTCGAGGCCCCGGCCGACACCACGCTTGCCGCAAACACGACCTTCTGGCTGGTCATAGACATTGCGCATTCGCCTACTGAGGACTTCTTCCGGACAGCCGTCACCTCGAGCACGGGGCAGGACGCCTGCGCCATCCGGAATTGGTCGATAGGCGACGTCGCCTATTTCCGGGAAGGACCCGGCGCGGCTTGGTCGCCGAACGCTGATTTGCTCAAGATGGCCGTTCTCGGCGAGCGGGCGTCCAGCGCGTCGGCCGAGTTCGGCGAGCCCACCTGCGGCGACCTGCCCGGCGACACCACCACCACCGGGCGCCTCGTCGTCGACGGCGCCGGCGTGAAGGGCCAACACCACACCGCCACCGACGCCGACTGGTACGCCGTCAGCCTCGAAGCCGACGTCGACTACCAGTTCGACGCAGACCCAACAGACCCACAGCCGAGGCTGTACCTGCTGAAGATCCACGACGACCAGGGAACAGAGCTGCGCACCAGCGCCATCGCGCCCGCAGGAGGGCCTCCAAACTGGTACCAGCACCCCAATCGGGTCAACAGCCTGCCCTTCCGAACGGATCAGGCCGGCGCCTATTACGTGTCCATAGCGGCCCCGAAAGGGCGGCCACGCGCCCGATCGTGTGTACACGCTGTCGGCGCGGTCCGACGATCACCCCGCGGACACGTCCACGACGGCCGTCGCCGAGCTGGGGGAGCTAACCAGGGTCTATCTGATGCGCACGAGCAGCGACCCAGACGACACAGCCACCGACGATGTGGACTGGGTCCGGGCCAGCTTGCTCGCAAACGTGCGCTACTACATCAGCTTCGACGTGGGCAAGTGCCCACAGACCGCCGTGATCGAGGGCATCCACGATGCCGACGGCACGGCGATTCCCATGACCTCATCGTCCAAGCGTGCAGCGCCAGCATGTACTTCACCCCGACGACCAAGGGCGACTACTACATCGCCGTCACCGGCAAGGGGTCCCAATTCGTAGATAAGGATGACGTCGATGATGATGGCCGTCTGAAGGGGACCTATCATGACCGCTACCCCTTCACCGGCGCAGACGCCGTCCTCGTGGTGTCGCTGGTGGTCAACTACTGCGCCGGGGAGAGCTTAGACACCCTGCGAGACGCCCTGACCCCGCTCTCCGAGCCGTCCGGCGGCGACCTGCCGGCGGGCACGAGCGCCAGCGGCCGGGCGCCCATCGGCAGCAGCGTGACCGGCAACATCGAGAGCGCCACGGACCGCGACTGGTTCCGCGTGCGCTTCGACGGCAGGATCGGCGAACGGGTCTACTGGCTGGAGCTGAAGGGCGCCGACACCGGTGACGGCACCCTGCCGGACCCGCTCATCGTCGGCATCTACGACCGCCAGGGCAACTACATCCCCTACAGCCGCATCGTCGGCCAGTCTTTGACCTGGAACAACGACAGCGGCCCGGGCCGGAACGCGATCACGGACTTCACCGCGCCGTGTGCGGGGGACTACTTCGTGGCGGTGGCCGGGAATGAGGGTTCTACCGGCGCCTATACGCTGTCGGTCACCGATATCACCGATACCAGCACGTCGCTACCCGGCCCGTCTCGTACAGGGGATGATTTTGCTGGATGGGCCGACGATAGAGTCGGGTCTATGATAGACATTGATTTCCTCATCGGCAACCTGGCGCCCGGGCTTCCGGCCACCATTCCGGCCCATGATCTTACCGCCCTCGAACCCACGGAACTACACGACACCAACCAGGGTGGAGATTCGGGCGCCTCGGACCTGTTCCGCCTCGGCGTTGTTCCGGACCGGGACTACCGGCTGGAGCTCCGGGTCCCGGTGACGGCCGACGGCAAACCGGCGAACTTGAGCTTTGTCGTGTTTCGGGGATACGTGCCTTATTTCGACTTAGGCGACGAAGATGAGACACCGGGGGTAATGATCTACAATTTTTGGTTGCTGGACGACCAAAGAAACGGCGATCTCAGCATGGAGTTCAAAGCGCCACGTTTTTATGAAGTCCGGGGGCGCAACATTCCGTCCAGACTGCTGGTCGCGTTCGAACTTGGTGAATACCATTTTGAGCCAGGGGACGTCTACACCCTTGTGCTGACCGACATCACCGACTCGGAAGATGACTATCTGGGCGCCGAGGAGACCACGGGGAACCGTGGCGGTGGGCGGCAGCGTCACCGGGAACCTGGAGGTGGACAACGACGTGGACTGGTTCAAGGTCCGGCTGGAAGAGGGCAAGAGCTACCGGGTAAGCATGCGCGGCGCCGAGTCCGGGGGCGGCACCCTGGCCGACCCGTTTCTGGCGATTGGTACCGTGAAAGTGATTACCGATGGATATTACGGATTTGATCTCTCAGCGTTGCGCAACGATGACAAGAGCACGACGGAGAAAGACAGCGAACTGGTTGTCCCTGTATTTACCACACACGACGCCTACATTCACGCTGCCACGTCCGGCACGGGCACGGGCACCTACACCATCGAGGTGGAGGAGGTGCCAAGCATGCAGAACCAGAGGGCCAACAGCCCGGCCACTGGCGGGCCCGGCATCACCGGAACGGTGCAGGCCGGCGAGACGCTGACGGCGACCACAGACGGCATCGAGGACGAGGACGGTCTGACCGGCGCGGTCTTCGCCTATCAGTGGGTCCGCTCCGGCGCCGACATCGAGCGAGCGGCAAGCTCCACCTACACCGTGACCGGCGACGACGAGGGCAAACCCATCCAGGTGCGGGTCACCTTCACCGACGACGCGGGCAACGCCGAGTCGCTGACCAGCTACGCGAAGCTGTCCTGCCCCGCCCTTGATCATCCCCGATGAGGAGACGCCGCCGAAGTCTACGGCGACGCGTGAGGCGCGTGAAGCGCAAGGGGCGCAGAGGCCGCGGAGACGCCGCTGACTGCCGCCATCCACGACGCGCCTGAGTCGCACGACGGACAGGAGGACTTCACCTTCGAGCTGCGCTTCAGCGAGGAGCCCAAGGAAGGCTTCAGCGTACGTGACGCTGCGGGACCATGCGTTCACGGTGACGGGCGGCACGGTGGCCGGGGCCCGGAAACTGGACGGGGACAGCGCCACCCCCAACATCCGGTGGGAGATCACCGTCAGCCCGGACTCCAACGCGAACGTCACCGTCAAGCTGCCCGTCACCGAGGATTGCGACACGCAGGGGGCCATCTGCACCGATGACGGCAGGGCGCTGTCCAGCCCGCTGAAATTCACCGTCAAGGGGCCTCCACTGACGGCAAGTACCGTCAGCGTCCCAACATCCCACAACGGCAGCGGCGAATTCAGATTCAGGATCGCCTTCAGCGAGGAGTTTTCGCTCAGCTACTTGACGCTACGGGACGACCATGTGTTCACGGTGGAGGGAGGCAAGGTAACCGGCGCGCGGCGGCTGGTCAAAGGCAGCAACATCGGCTGGGAGATTGTCGTCCAACCGGACTCCAACGGGGACGTCACCGTCAAGCTGCCTGTCTCCGAGGACTGCGATGCGCAGGGGGCCATCTGCACTGCTGACGGGAGGATGTTGTCCAGCCCGTTGGAGTTCACCGTCAGCGGGCCGGGTCAGTAGCGGGCAACGAGAAAGCAAGCACATACTGACGGGCGAGGCAGGCGCTCAGGAACGAGTCTGGTCCCGACGAAGCCAAGGTGTTCAACCTAGTATGCGGCCTTCAGAGAGAGGTAGAGAACGAGCCGGGACTGGAGGCTGTGCTACTGCCTCTCAAGGAACGTGCGGAGCATGTGCTAAGGGACTCGAAGAGCGCACGACATCCGGGCTTGCGGCTATGGACATGTTGGAGGCCCTAGCCAAGGAGAAGGAGGCCACCGCAGCCGCCGCGTGCGAGTCCACTCCCCCGAAGAGCCTTCGGGGTGAGTGGACGCTGAAGGACGACACTGCCCTCCAAGCCGCAGGGGTGAGCCCGTTGGAATTCGCAGAAGAGGCCCAGGCGCTTGTGGACCGCTTTCCCAACGCCGCCGTCAACACCGACGAGCAACGCCGGCTTAGGATTTCACTGTACAACCCACTGTTGAGTGTCGAAAGCGGTGAGCGGGGCCGGATTGTAGACCAAGCCCTGGCAATACTGCTGGGCGGAGGCACCGATGCGGAAGATTGACGAGGGTCGCGCAGGCCTCCTGCAACGTGTTGAGTACTGGGCGAAGTGCCTCCATGTCCCCGCACCGCGCGTCCGAGTCCGGGACATGACCCGCAAGTGGGGCTCCTGCTCGACGTCCGGGACCATTACCCTTGCCAGCGACTTGAGCCACCAGGAAGTTGGATTCCAGGACTTCGTAATTGCCCACGAGCTACTTCATCTACGCGTGCCGAACCATGGCAAGCTCTTAAGGCGTTGATGAACGCTCACGTTCCCGACTGGAAAACCTACGATGCGGAAAGAGCAGTGAGCCAACGCCGTGAATCCGACATGAGAGAACCTCAGGCGCTGGACCGCTAGAGGCACTTCTTGCCTCCCTCAGGCCTTTCGCACGATGACGATTCAGACTATGGGCTTGGTAGGCTTACAAGCCCATCCACATCTCGAAAACAGTACTGCCTACCGTCAACTTAGGCCCACCAAACTTGACGATAGACAGAACCATCTTCGAGATGTGGCTCGTCCTTGCAGACTCGCCAGAGTCTGTCACTGCAAGATGATAACTAGGGCGGCATTGTTACTGCCCATGCTCGCGGCCCGACGTCGTCCAGCCTCTGGTCGACCGGCCAGCGCTCGCACTACTGCGGCGTTGCGACACCACCACACACACGGAAATCAAGCGCCCTTCTCGACCGTCGAGCGATTGCTGGATTCTGAGTCTAACGTCCTCCTCCGCCTCCGGGGTCCAGCCCTCGCACTCTGTGGGGCGGCATTTCTCGGTGTCGCCGAACCACAACACGAGGTAGATACCGTACCCTGAGGCCCTAGGATCCCGCGTGTACTTGGCGATCAGCTGACTTCGGACCGCCGTCCAGACGTTACGGGGGCAGCTTCGCTTGATCTCCACGGGAACATTGAGTCCGGCAAAGCTGACGCGGATGGGCTTGCGGTCGTCGTCTTTGGTGACTCTCGCCGCAGCGCGGTTGCATGCTCAAAGAAGTTCTGGAAGACGGAGAGAACATCGAGTACTGGATGGGCGGACGTTGGGGCGACGCCGCGGAGTTCCACACCCTGGGAGATATGGTTATGGTGGCGATCACCGGAGTGAAGCGCTTTGAATTCGGCGTCCACAACTGAGTCGTCGTGGCCACCGACCGGCGTATTCTCATGCTGAACTCCGGCATGGCGTCAAAAGACGTGGTCGAGGTTTCCTATCAGGGCCTGCAAGTGGACTACAATGAGGCGTTGACCTGCTCCGGCTTGAAGTTGTCCGGCAGCACGGACCAGGACTATGCTTACTACCTCGACCACAACGGCAAGAAGCAAATCAGAAGCCGGGCCAAGCCGTTGTTCGAATGCGTGTTCCGGTAAATCCACGCCGCGGCCAACCCCGCCGGCGACTAACCGGGGAAGGCACACAGGGACGGCGAACCCGGAAAAACTACGCCGGAGGGAACAATCATGGCGTCACGAGAGAAGCAGAGAAGGATCGACGACCAATGGCAAGCCCTGCAACCGGGCTGGGGCCGGAAAGGCTACGAGGGCGAGCACAAGATGCTCTACGATCTGCTGGAACCCGGCGAAGACGTCGAGCTACTGCACTCGTGCGGCTTTGAGACCAAGAATGTAATGTGGGGCCTCCCGCCATGACCGGGGGGTCGTGGTCGCTACCGGGCGCCGGGTAATCTTGCTGAACCGGGGCCGGTTGTCCAAGAACCGCTTTGGTCTGACTTACCTGGAAATTGACGAAATCACGGAACCGGAACCCGGCAGGATTAGGCTCAGAGGGTCGGGAAGTGGCAATGCTACGGGCAGCGAGTCGGGAGCAGTCTTTGACCTGGACTTGCAATTTGCGGCCGCTGAGTTCTCCCGGTTTGTAAGAGGCCATCTGCTGAGCGACGAAGAGTCGGTCGCGGCGGCATTTTCCCATGTCCTAGCGCTTGGAGAGCAGGTCCGGCACTGGGCGCATTGCTCAGCGGGACAGGAGACAGTCTTTCATAATCCTGGCAGTGGGGGCGGCCCGAGCGGGAGTCACACTCCGGAATCTTGGGAAACGTCATGGGATGGCTGGCCGGCGCTCGCCGCGGCCACCGAGCGCCGTATACTGCTCATTACGCTAGCTGTGCACACCGATGTGCTCCTTCATAGACGGGAGGAGGAAGTAATCGCAAGCTGCCCCCCCGGGACAATCCTGGCAGTGGAATGCACGGAACACACGGAAGGTCAAGAGGTCAGGTTCGTTGACCAGAAAGGCCAAGTATACGCAGCCCACTTCCGGCGGGAGGCCGACGCCTCGCCTTTCGTCAACATTATGCGGGAACACGCGGCTGCGCCACGGCAGGTTTCCGGGCAACCCAGGATTCTCGCTGACTGGCGGCTGCTACACCCGATATGGGACTACCGGGGCAACCACGGAAACGAGCGCAATAAGCTGGGCGAGATTCTCGATAACGACGAACACCTTGAGGCCCTGCTCTGGGGCACCTACTGGCCGAGACAGCAACTGAAGGACCCACACTCCGGCGTCATTGCCGCCACCAATCGACGGCTTCTGTTCGTGTCCAACAGTTGGGACGACAAGCACGTCTTCCAGTTGCCGCTCCATCGAATAGCCAGTGTATCCCATGACGGCGTTGAACTCCGCATCGACGCTTCAACGGAATACGCCGGGTACATGATTGACGGTTTGGACGACATGAGCCGCCACCATTCCCGAGAAAAGGGGCAGGTGGAGGTGTTCACGGCGCGCTTGCGGAGCCTGGTCGCAGACCCGCCCGACTAACCGCCACCCCAGCAGAATCCCTCTCCGAACTAGACATTCCGGCAACGGACACAGCGCGGCCTTAGCCCGAATCCACCGATGGACGACGCGAGAACCGTGGAAGGGGGTAAGGGAGTTACAGGCGCGATGATCCGGGCTCGAATTCGGGTAGACGGGAGGTTGGCGGGCGGTCTGCTGGCGCTTTGGGGGCACCGATGGCGGCCTGCAGTGGCTGTGGCGAGCGAGATGGCAGGATCGGACACGGCAAGAGGCGCTCGCGGACAGGGATAGCGTCTCAGGGCCACACCAGCCGTCCTGTCCCTGAGCGAGGCCCTGGCCCACATGAAACCGGGGGGTCGGCTGCCCACTGAGCCGCCGCTGACCAGGGTATCGCCGCCTAGTGACCTCGCCATCCCCCAGGAACCCGATAACATTTCCGACCACCTACTTCCCGCCGCGCTCAAGCCCGCCGACAAGCGGCTGCTGGACACGTTGTTCCCTGCGGCGTTGAACAGCGTAGCCGTTGCAAGCGGTTTGACGTTGGGCTCGCTGAGGATGCCGAGCCGCTCGCGCACGATGCTGTTTAGTCTTGCCATGCGGTCCAATTTCTGCTCTGACTAAAACTATACGTCGCTCTCCCGATGACACGAGGACGACTGCTATCCCAGATAGCCGCAAGCGTAAGGGATTTTCGTGTGGACCTTATTCGCTTCGACGAGCAAGACTCAGAACGCGTGCTCATCGAGGTCAATTCGAGCCGGGCAGGCTTCTGCGCTTCACCGTGCCTCCGGCCTGGACCGTGGACCGGAGCATCGTCGTCGACCAACGAGGCGCCACCGACACCCCATGAGGCGCGACGGTGCTCGTTGTGGGGGAGGAAGTGGCGCAGTCCCTGCCCGGGCCGTGCTCGACTATAAGGCGGAAGAAGTCGCCTCGCCTGCTTCCTCCTTGATATCCACTAGCGCGGCGCACGCTCCTTGGGGAGGGCGCAGGTGGAGGAGTCGTGGTTCGACAGGCCCACCGGACGGGACTCGAACCTAGATGCCGACTCAAAGGCAACACGCGAGGTATCTTATTGCTTCACGTTCTAGAGTGCCACTGCCCAAGAATACCTGAGGAATTTGTTCAAATGGCCTCGCACGCGTCGTGACGCGACGGAGGCAAAGCCACACCTCAAACGCGCCAAGGCCCCGAGTTAGCACACGCGCTGAGTTTCCTGCCCGGATTCATAACTGAACTTGCCCGTTTCGCCCGGACACTCTCGCCGCGTCCCTACCATCGTGTGCCGCGGCACCCCGCACGACGGGGCCGTTGCACTGGAACGAGGGGGTTTGAGGCGCTGGTCGAACGGCCACTCCCGTTGCCGCTCGAGGCCGAGGCGCGGTTTGCGGTGGTGATTCATGCGCTGCCCGACTCTGTGGCCGCGCGCCGGTCGCAGCGGCAGTTCTGGCCCTGGGGAAGGGCCAATGCAAAGGATCACCTGCGACGCCCCCTAACTCGCGAATCGGCTAGGTCCGCGCGTCTGAGCGGTCGCCCGCACCCCGCCGCCCTGGGCGAAACTCGGGCCGCCCAAAGGGGCGGAAGGAGTAAAGGCCGAAAAGGCCCCAATCCGGCCCCTGGCCAAGACTCCGCCGTCCGACTGCTGAGACGGGTAGGCCGAAAAGGCGTCCCACAATCCCCCCGCGAAAGACCTCCCTGAGACAGACACGGACGGCGGGTGTCCGAGGCCAGTCCCAAAAGGAAATGATTTTGGACAAGGAGGAAACATGACCACGACGACACCCGTTGACCTTGACCATGTACTCGCTGTCGCCGACGAGCTTCGGCGGATTTGCGGTAGCGCGCTCAAGATGACCGCCACCAAGACCACCGCCAAGCAAGAGAGCATCGAGGCCGCGCTCGCCCACGTGCTGGACGTGAACGCGGGACGGCAGCCCAGCATCCGGAGCGACGGCCCGTTCTACCGCCTTCTCGCCCGCTGTCCGCCTGCCGTGTGGCGTTGGGAGCACCTAGAACCCCGCCATGCTGTCCGGTCTCGTCGACGGACGGGGGAAGGCGCTGATGGAACCGCAGGACGTAGACGCCATCGCCGCCCGGACACAGGCCCGAGAACTGGCATGGGAGCGAACCGAGGGCGGGGATGCCTTCGCGGTCGACGTCGACGGCGTCCGCTACATCCTCGCGGAGGACGGCGCGACGCTCTTCATCGTGCGCCCGCACCTGGGCGGCATCAGCCGTTGCGAAGAGTCGTGGGTGCGGTCGGTCCTCGCTGGCCCGGTCAGTCGCGTCGTCACGCCCTACGTCCCGCAGGACCCGCCCAAGAGGGTGAAGCGGGCGAGGCGCAGGACGGCACGGAGGAAGGGTGGGAAAGCGACGCCGCCCGTCGTCGAGGAAGAGGCGCCGCCGTCCAGTGTCGGCACTGGTCAGATGGAAATGTTCCCAGAGCGCGTACGCCGGGGCGATCCCGCGTGACCTGTCTGCCCGCCCGTATATGCGCCCCAGGAGGCGCGATGCAGACGATTCTCGACCGCCGTTGTCGGCGGTGTGGCACGGGAAAGCTGTACCTCGACGAGGACGTTGTTACCGGCGTTGTGGACGCGGTCTGCGCGACGTGCGGCGACCGCACAAGCGTCGTGGTCGTCCGGGAAGTGGTGCACGTCGGCGGTGACGGCGACCAGGGCGGCAAATGTCGCAACTGTGAGCGGCGTCGCCTCCGTGCTGTCCGCGACGCCTTCCAGACACCCGAGGCCGAAGCGAAGGCGCAGCAGCGCGGGGAGCGGATTGCGGCGTGGTGGGTGAACAACCCCGAAGAGGCGGAAGCCCGCCGGGAACGCCTCCGCGCCATGCCGCGCGGGGCTGACGGTCGTGTGCTGCCCGGCGGCGCACGGGCGTAAGCGTGGTGGTGGTGGTGGTGGTGGTGCGACGATGAATCCCCCATATTATATAGACAGAGAGAAGTAAGTTTAGGGACAACGACGCCGACCCTAGGTGCACGGTTGCTCGTTACTCGTGCCCCTTGGCTGCCGCCCCCGGTCTCCGTTACACTGCCTCCATGAGCAACACGCAGCACACGCGCACTTGCGACTGGTGCGGGGAACCATTCATTGCCCACGTCGCGGGCAGGACCTCCGGCTTCTGCCGACCGGCCCATCGCGTCGCGGCCCATCGTGCGCATCATCGCGCGCGATTCCCGACGCGCCGGAGTTGGAGACCCCAACACCCGAGGCATTGGCGGTCGAGGACTTGCGGAACCGTGCCCAGTCCGACCCGGAACTTCGGGCGTGGCTTCGGGCACGAGGACGGGCGTGACCATGACCGTACCCGCCGACACGACCCACAAAATGCAAAGATGGAGGCGGGAATCGTCGAGCCACGTAGGGGAAGAGCCTCACGCGCTGCCGACCGTGCGCGAGCGCACACAACCGCGCGGCATGGGAGGACCGCCGCGAGAAGCTGAAGCATCTCCGTGGCCCCTTCTCGCCGCTCTCCGCACCGGCCAAGCGTCAGCTCCCCCGACGCTAGGCCCTCGCGCGCGCGCGGAAAGCGGCCCGCTTCCAAGCCGACCCGACCCCTAGCCCATCCGCGCCGTCGAAAACGCCCGTACGGGCCTCCTGTGAGCCGTGTTATGGTCAAGTGGCGCGCCCGCCATAGCTGAGAGGCCGCGCCGAGGCCCTCCACTCGAGATCTCGGCGTCGGCGGTCGCATCGTGGTACAGTGGGCACGGGCACGACCTTGGGGGCCGTCGGCTGCTAAAACCCTCTCCCACGCCGCCCAGGGCAGCCGTGGCGCGCCTTTCTCCCTCGCAGCCGCCCCTGAGTCCGCCCGACGGTGTCCGTGGGGCGATTTGCGCGGTGGTGACGAGATTCTGTTGGACGAAGGGGGGCAGCATGGCCTACGACCCCGCAAGCCTCGAAGGTATTCGACTGACGTATCTCCAAGAGAACCGCCCGGCGTCCTACCGCGATCTGGTCAAGCGCGGCATCCTTGACGAGCATCTCGTCAACATGGCCGATTTCGCCCGCAAGCGCAAAGCCGCCTACATGAACGAGGGCGCACCCGACGAACAAACGGCATGGAACTGGGCCATCCGCACGGTGCTGCTGGACAGCCAGCCTGATTAGGACGGACGGAGGGACACGATGGCGGACGAGGGATTGATCGTGGTGGACCGCTTCAAGGTGATGGTGCAGGCGTACCGGCCCGTGCACCCCCGCAAGCTGCGATTGGCCGGCGTGCACGTTGTGGTCGCGGGTGTGGGCGGCGTTCTGCACCATCGAGGCCGACTACACCCCGGCCCTGCAACCATTGCCAAAGAGTGACCCGGGTGTGGTCGGGGAGCACTTGCGGAAGCATCAATGCCGATCCGTCGCCGTCCTCACCGCCCTGGTCGCCGCCGTACGTTAGTCCTCCACCCAACGCGGCCTAGACCGGCTAGACCGGCACCACGCCCGCAGCGATCCCACCGCGCAACCGCGACTAAGGCTGCCGACCTACCCAGCCAGTCGACCGACAAAATCGAACACAAACTGACCCCGCCTACGTCCTTGAACGGTGCGCCCTACCTGGCTGTACGTCACCGCCTCGCTTCGCACGCCGGGATGCCCGTTACTGCTGTCCGGCTCATCGGCTCCGCCACTGGCGTATGAAGAAACGCGCCAAGGACGCCGCCACCCAGCGCACCATGACGAAGCCGCCCATCGAGCAGCTCCACGCCCCCACCCCGCAGACGCTCGACCCCGCCGATGTCCCGGAGCCGGAGGAACCGGAAGGCTCTGACGCCGAGTATCAGCAGGTTCTCGCCACGGCGCGGGAGATCATCCACCTGGAGGAGCTGCTCATCAACGACCCCCGCGACGAGGACGCCCGGCTCCGGCTGCGGCAGCTGCGTCGCGGCTAGGCCGCTGGGGGTCGCCTCGCGCGCGAGAGCGGCCCGTTTCCAACCCGACTTGACCCCTTGCCCATCCGCACCGCCAACAGCCGCGCTACGAGCATCCTGTGAGCCGGTTTATCGTCAAGTAGCGTGGTCGCCGTAGCTGAGGTGGGCCTTTTGACCTCCGGAGCGATGCCCGCGGAGGTGATTCATGCTGTGCACCACGCGTGCCTTGGCTCTGGGGGTTCTTCTGCTCGCGGCCCGCGTCGGCGGTGGTGGCCACTTCAGCCGCCAGCGTCGAGGGCCTGTGCTCGCGCAGGTGTGGCTCCAGGTGTGGGAGTCCTCGAAGCGGGGCGACGGGCGCTGTTTTGCCCTCTCCCCGCCACCAGCACCAGCACCGACAGGCCGAGAATCAGTTCCTTTTCGGACTGGCCTCGGACGCCCGCCGTCCGTGTCTGTCTCAGGGCGGTCTTTCGCGGGGGGATTGTGGGACGCCTTTTCGGCCTACCCGTCTCATATAAAGGGCGGACCTCTCGTTCGCGGACGTCGCTAAGAGCCAAGTCCTTTAGGCGGTCCACGTTTGGCGCTCCGTGCTCCTCTAAGTGGCCACTGCTTTACCTATCTCTGATTGGGACATCTCTGCTCCTCTTTCTGATGTACCCCACCTCATCCAAGGAGCTAGCCCTATCTCAAACCTCTCCGGTTCTCTTCCTCCGCTTGTTTATCATTGTCGCTTATTGCTGACGGCCTCCTCTAGCCACAGTAAATCAGGCCCGGAAAAGGGATTGACCCCTTTCCGGGCCCTCAATTTACGATCCGTCTGATAACTGCTTCGAACCCATATCCAAAGGCGGAACTTCTATCTATGGAATCCAGGATCTCCAGACTGACTCGTTGGCGTCAACCCACTCCTGCGCGGCCTGGCGTACGGTCAGGTCGTTCTCGGTGAGGTTGAGGACGATCTCGTTCTGCTGTGCGTTGGTCATCTGGAAGTTGGAAAGGAACTCGTATGCCTCTGGGAACTCGTCCTGAAGACCCGGCCAAATCAGCTTCGCTACGCCGTCGGTTGGGAAGCCGCAGTTGAAACTGTCACCATCGGGATAGCAGTCCGAAGTCCACGCGGGCATGTCGATCTGCACCAGGTTGTACTTGGCATGTGCCCAGTGGGGTTCCCATAGGTATGTGAGGATGGGATCACCCCTTTGGAAGGCGGCGTCGAGTTCAGCCAGAGCCGCGCCTTCGGACCCGGCGAACACAGCCTGGAAGTCGGCGCCGAAGGCCTCAAGTCGTTCCTCGGGCCTTGTGTCCCACGCAGCAGTGAACTCCAGGAGTCTGCCACTAGTGCCGGTATCGCTCGTGGCGAAAACGTCCTTGTACTGGTTCAGGTCGCTAACCGTGCGGAGGTTGGGCGCCACTGCTTCGATGCCGCGGTCGGCGTCGCCATTGATGACGTAGGAAGGAACATACCAGCCGGTCTCACCCACTATGCCCACCGTCCCCATGCGCTCCACTTCGGCGTCTTCAGCGTTCACGTATTCATCCAGGAGCTCGGCGCTGTAGGAAGGCCAGTTGCAGCAGACGAAATGGAAATCGCCCCGTTCGAGGCCTATGAAGAGGGGCGCCGAGTCGGCGGGCGCGAACTTGGTCGCGACAGTGTGGTCCATCTCCTGCTCCAGCAGGATCTGCGCAACAGCCGTCGTGGCAAGCTGGCCGTTCCAGTCCTGGTCGACGAGATACAGGGTGCCCCTGGTCTCCGGATCAGCGACTTCGTCGGCTTCTTGTCACAGGCCAATCCTACTGCGAGACCATGGCCATCACCACAATCATAGAAAGACCAATCCACCTATTCTTCACTGTTTTCATTTTCTTTCTCCTTTCAGGGTCAGGAGTGTATTAGACATCCTGTCAGATTGCAACATGCCATATCGTCCCATAGGCATCCCTCCTTGTGCGGGTTCGCGGGCCGTGTGCCGGATTCTCGCTACCTCAGTGCCGCAAGAGGCATTCGCAGCGCCTGTTTGCCCCTGGTCATGCGGTCAAGCACCATCGCCATGAAGACGATGGTCATCCCGGCAATCAGGCCATCGCCCATCCTTAGCCAGATGGAATTTATGAAGACTTCCTGTCCCAGGCCCCCACCGCCCACAAGCCCGGCGATGATCACCATGGCGAACACCATGATGATGGTCTGGTTGACACCCATCATTATCGTCGGGAATGCTAGGGGTATCTTGACCTGAAGCATGGTCTGAAGGCCGGTCGAGCCATGGGCCTGGGCCGTCTCGATCACCTGTGCCGGCACTTCCTTGATGCCGAGGGCTGGTCATGCGGATCACCGGAGGCAGCGCATACACCGCCGTGGCTATGATGCCGACCAGGGCCCGATACCCCAGAGCATTATGACCGGAATCAGGTAAACGAAGATCGGCATGGTCTGCATGGTGTCCAGGAAGGGCCGCAGGACCGACTCGAAGGCCCTGCTCTGGGAGGCGACACGCCCATCCCAATACCCACCACACCGTGAACAGTCCCGCGGTCAGCACCTGGCTCAGGGTGTCCATGGTCACGTCCCAAACTCCGCCGATGCCTGCGAAGGCCAGACCTGCCACCGCGAGAAGCGCCACCGCCATCCAGCAGTGAAGTAGGCCAGCCCGGCCGCGATGACCATCAACGCCGGCCAGGGGAGCCAGAGGAGCAGCGTGTAATGGGTGAGTACCCAAGTTCCCGGAACAGGCTGTCCCGTACCCAACTTGTGATGAAGTGGAGGTTGACGGCCATCCAGTCGAAGACCCGGTTGACGGGGTCCGCCATCGAGAAGGTCAGGTCGTCCGGGAAGTCTCTCAGGGGACCGACCAGGAGCCAGGACAGCAGGACGGCTATCAGACCCACGCCCGAAATGGGAAGAGCGTAGCGGGCAGCCATGTTCTGAAGGCTCGGCCGGCCGTCTCCTCGTGCGCGCGGACTGATGGCCTGGACGGATGCATAGCTGAGTTGGGACCGGAATTCGCGAGGGCGTAGCTGAGCCTGTCCAGGATGATGGCCAGGAGCACGATGGCGATGCCGCTCTCCAGTCCCTTCCCCGCGTCCACCTCCCTCAACGAGAGCCATACGTCCCTGCCGAGCCCGTCCACTCCCACCAGGGCAGTTATTATCACCATGGCAACTGCCATCATAATGGTCTGGTTGATGCCCATCATGATCGAGCTCTTTGCCAGTGGCAGCTGCACCTGAAACAGCGTCTGAGACGTCGTCGATCCGTGCGAGTGGGCCGTCTCCATAGCGGCCTGGGGGACCTGGCGGATCCCCAAGTTGGTGAGCCTTATGACGGGGGGGATGCAGTAGACCACCGTAAGGAAGACGCCCTGGGTGCCGCTCACTCCGAATAGGACCAGGGCTGGGATGAGTATACGAAGGCAGGCAGGACCTGCATGGTGTCGAGAATCGGGCGGACGACTGCCTCGAAAGCGATTGCTGAAGGCAGCGAATATGCCGATCGGCACACCAATTCCTACGGCGATAATCACTGAAACTCCCACTACGCTCATAGTGAGCATCGCGGAGTCCCAGTACCCGTTGAAGCCGATGAACAGGGTAGCAGCGCCGCAGAACAGCCCCAGCCACCTGCCGCCGAGCCTGACCCCAACATCGATCGCCACCGCCACGACAACGGTCCAGGGGAGCCAAGGAGGAACGTGTCTAACCCGGCGAGGCCCGCGTCTATCACTTCGGAGATTGGATTGAAGAACCAGGCGAGGGTGTCGCCGAACCACTCAAAGGAGTCGTCAATCGGCTCCTGGATGGGAGGCTCCCAGCTCCGCGGCCAGTCTCCGAAAGTCGGTGCTGCATTGGTGGTCGCCAGTGAATAGGCCAGGATGTACGCGGCGACGGCAAGGCGCCCCACAGAATGGCCTGGTACCGGCGCTCCCGGACAGGGCGAATCTGGAGAGTCTCCGCGCGGATCACGTCGCTACTCCATCGTCGCCTACGAGGGCGGCCATTACCGCCTCACGGCTGATGGTGCCGATGCACCGGCCGTCGTCCAGGACAGCGATGGGGGCGTCGCCGTCGATGGCGAGGGGAATCAGCCGTTCGAGGCGGGTATCCGGCTCCACGATGGCGCAGGAGTCCCACATGACGGAGGCGACGCTGGAGTGCGCCACCCCGCTAGCCGGCACATCCGCCAAATGCACCGTCCCGATGAAGCGATCCTGCCCGTCTACCACCACCGCGCTGTCGCATTCCTGGGCCGCCAGCCTGGTCATCAGGTCGGCTAGCCTTCGTCTGCGGTGGCGTACGACTCGTGGCGGGGTCATGACAGAACGTGCGTGAGCACCTTGGATCTGGGCACGTCCCGGGTGAAGTCCCGCACGTAGTCGTTGATCGGGTTGGAGACCAGCTCCTCCGGCGTGCCTGTCTGAACGAACTCGCCGTCCTTCATAATGGCCACCCGTCCCCGACCTTGAGGGCCTCGAGGAAGTCGTGGGTTATGAATACCATGGTCTTCTGGACCAGCTGCTGGAGCCCAATCAACTGGTCCTGCATGTCTCGCCGGATGAGGGGATCGAGAGCGCTGAACGGCTCATCGAAGAGAAGAATCTCCGGGTCGACTGCAAGGGCGCGGGCCAGCCCAACACGCTGCTGCATTCCGCCGCTCAGCTCGTGCGGGTACCGTTCCTCCCATCCCGTGAGCCCCACCATCTCAATGACTTCGGCGGCGCGGTTGAGTTGGGTGGCCTTGTCAACGCCCTGAATCTGGAGACCGTACACCACGTTGTCCAGACCCGCTTGTGGGGAAAGTTGCCGAAGTGCTGGAAGACCATGCCCATCTTGTGGCGGCGAATGTCCCGCAACTGCTGCTTGTTCATCGCGAGCAAATCCTCGCCGTCTATGAGGACCTCGCCGCGAGTCGGTTCGATGAGACGACTGAGACAGCGGACGAGTGTCGACTTGCCGCTGCCGGAGAGGCCCATGATGACGAAGGTCTCCCCTTCCCGTACATGGAAGGAGACGTCCCTGACGGCGAGCACGCAGCCCGTCTGGGCCAAGACCTCCTCCCTGGAAAGGGCAGGGTCGATGGAGTCCGCAAGATCCCGGGCTCCGTCCCCAAACACCTTCCAGAGGTTTCGGCACGCGAGTGTCAAGCCGGGTCTACTCTGGATAGACTGGCCGATTCTGATGCATTGGCTGAGCCGGATTCCCCAGTATGTTCTTGATATCCTTTCCAGCCTGCTACGTTAGTCCGACGGGGCTGGGAGCAGGGTTGGCGGGCAAGAAGGCCACTGGCGCCGGGGTCGGTTATCCCAGAGTGATCAGTGAGGCCAGATGAGCTTGTAGGTCTGCCTGTGCTGCTCTGTCAGCGTCCTCACTTCAAGCAGCGTGTAGAAAATCTCGCTGTAGCAACTAGTCCCTCAGCTTTCTGTCGCCAAGTCCTCTCCGCCCTCTTGCGGTCCACGCTCCGGCCGCTGCCACGCTGCCAAAGGAGAGGATCGGTTGGCGTGGGCCTGCGCAGGAGCGGGAACCAGGTGTGCAATCGCCTTGCCGTGTCTGGCTATGACTACTGTCTCTCCATGCTCGACCGCTCGGAGGAGTTCGGCCAAACGGATCTTGGCCTCCGTAGCTTGGATCTGACGCATGTCGGTTCCAACCCGTTGCGTTGATCGCGCCACTTTATCTATTGTTCCCTGCCCAGGTCAACAACGGATGTCGGAACGCCCCCTTTGAACCAAGGAGCGGCTTGGATTGGATGATGTGGCTCCTCGCCGCCTATAGCGTGGTAGGCGGCAGGGAACTTGCAGAGCCAGACACATCTCAAAGATGGTACTGTCTATCGTCAAATCAGGCTAACCGCACTGGACTCCAACCAATCACAGGGCGGTTGGCAACACAACTGGGCCCGCCTTGTCTCTGGTCGAATCCGCCTCCAAGCAGCCCACGCTGCTCCAGTATTCCATTGCTATAGCCCCGTCCCCAAGAGATTCGGATATTTCAGCTATCTCTCTACAACATAAGCCGCCCTCATTTTGCCGGCCTGCATTGCCTGGGCGCTGCGTCTCATGCCATGCATTCGATACACCTCTGCGTCCTGAGTAACGGTTACGGGCCCTTAGAGGGCGGTGCGCTAGCACACCTGCCTATGAGGCATTACGTAGAGATTCGTGCCCGACCACACTGGCTCTGTCAGGGCAGTCCCATGGAGTGCAGTCAGCTGCCTTCAGTCGCGAGCGTCCGCAGACCACGAGACCAAAGTAAATTAGAGCAGACTAAGGCTCAGAGCCGCAAACCACATTCAATATCTGCCCCCGAACTCAGAATATCGCGGGCCGACCATAATCCCGCTCCCGGCGCCCAAGGCCGGCTGCGTCGCGTCTTCATGATGTTGCTTCGACACGCAGTCGCCGAGGGTTTACCTGTCGGCGATGAGGATTGCTCGCTGCAGGATCCTGAAGAGGCTTAGGCTGATGCAATCGACACGTACCATCAATGCGATGAGCCGTCAAAGTGATGGAGACCAATGCCCGCTGAGACACGTCTCCAAGGAGTCCTGTCGATCCCTTCGCCCCCTCCTACCAACACCTACGACTCGGCGAGTGGTATGCGGACGGGGGTACATCCGGCACGGGGGTAGCGAACGACTGGGAAAGTGCTGCAGCCCATGAGTCAACGGACAGACGGCCTTTGACCTAGACCCTGGGTCAGGATATTATCTTGCTACAAGTTGGCCCGGCGGTGCTACTAACACCCCGGGCCGTGGCGCCACCTGGCTCAACAGGCGATGCGGATGGATTGTACTACTCGCAGACCCGCTCCCGGAAGGCAGCGGGTCTTTTTTTGTTGCCAGACCATGGATACGAAGGGAGTGACCATGCCAAGGACTACGTCTTCACGACAGCACACGGAAGGTCGCCAGGCGGCCATATACGCCAGGGTGTCGGACAAGAGTCAGGCCGAGGACGACAAGACATCCATCGGCGAGCAGATATCGGAGATGGAGGCCTACTGTGAAAACAGGGCCTCGCAATCACTGCCCGATACCAGGAGATCGGCCACGGCTGGTCCAAGATGCGCCCCGAGTTTCAGCGCATGCTGGCTGATGCTAGGGCGGGGCGTTTCGACACTATCGTCTGTTGGAAGTCTGACCGGTTGAGCCGTGGCATGTACCCGGCCGCTGCCCTGATGGAGGTGGTGGAAGCGTATCAAATGCGCCTTGAGGCCGTGATGGATTCCATCGATATGAAGACCTTCGGCCTCATGGCAGCCATCGGGAAGATCGAGCTCGACAACTTCCGCGAGCGCGCGTCGATGGGCAGGCGTGGGATGGCCAAGCAGGGTCGGATTCCCAATGCCAAAATGCCGTATGGATACCGTAGAGGAGAGCGGGGACAAACCCGAAATAGCAGAGAACGAGGCAGAAATTGTGCGGCGGATTCTCCATCAGAGTGCCTATGAGGGAATGGGAGGGAAGCGTATCGCCAAACAGCTGATGGCTGATGGCATCCCTGCACGAAAGTCGGGGACGTATTGGCATGCCCCATCCATCATTCGAATCATTGGGAACGAAGTCTATAAGAACGGCAGATGGTGGTATGGCAAACAGAGGCACATGTTGACCGAAAGTGGAAGAAGGGTACAAAAGCAACCTGAGGATACATGGATACCGATTTCATTTCCTCCCCTGGTGGATGAGGAGACCTGGGAGCGGGCCCAGGAAGCCAAGGCGCTGCGAGTCACCCGAGCGAAGCGGAACACCAAAGTGTTCCACATGCTTCAACATCTTGTCAGATGCACAGAGTGCGGAACGCTTTTCGGATGCAGAACGACTCGGCAAAGGACCATTAGACGCGGAGATAAAGTCTACGAATACAACATTGATCCTCCACAGAGGCACTACCGTTGCTACGGAAACAAAAAGGGCCCCCGAGATTGTCGCGAGCATTCGTACATAAGGGCTGAGAAGCTGGAGGAACTCGTGTGGAGTGAGGTCAAGAAGGCTGTGCAGCAGCCTAAACTCATCATCAGCGGCATTGAGCCTTAGGGGAGACCGATGATGCACAGCTCAAGGCCCGAGTGACTCAGGCGGACAGAGACCTACGGAGCGTACAGACCCAAGAGGACCGGGTAATTGGGCTTACGTCACAGGCTAGATCAGCGAGGCCCATTTCGACCGGCAGCGCAAGGTCATAACCGAGAGGGTGGAGGGATTGAGGGCGAAACTGGATGACAGCACTGAACGCCCCTTACCATCCCGGTCTAGCCTGGAGGTCAGCAGGCCCGTTAGAGACAAATCTCGCGCCATTCTGAAGGGGTAACGGGCTTCGCAACGCATCGGTGGTGCGCTCCTGGCCGACATCCACGTATGAAGCAGGCGTGCAACCGGCAGCCATGTGGTTGCCTTGAGAGACTGGGAGACGGGAACGGCAGCCAATCGAGGCTTCCATCTTGGTGCCCCTACCCTGCCACAGCGTCTCGAACACCTTCTCCACTTTCGACCGTGTCGGAGATTCAGGCAGTTCGCGTCGCTGCTTCCCAGTGGGTCAACACCCGCTGATTGTTGTTCGCCCGGTACATGCTGCGCCCTTGATCCCCTGGGCCTTCAGCCATGCCCGTCTCGTCTGGACTGGTGAGCTCTGTCCCTGGACACCTCCACTTCGCCCCTGCCAACCGGCTTGTCTCCCCCGCTTTCACACACGCTAGCTGGGCTGAGCCACTGCGGTGGCTAGGATATCCGATCGACCCCTCGTCCACTTCAGTGCGCGCCATGTAGCCGAAGCGGCACCCCCTCCTAGGAGAAACCCGACCCAATTAGCATCAGGCCGATGGGACTCCTAGACTCCATGTCCTCTGTACATGAAGGGGCGTCTGCATGCCCTTGAAACCCAATCTCACGAACAACGAGGGGCCGACCTGCGGTTCAACGCCGCTTCCATCTGCGGGTCTCAGCTTGCCCAGAGTTTGACGGTCAACCGTTCAGTCAATGCGCTCTAGCCTCTGGTTCTGCCTCATTACGCTGACGCCAGTCGCCCAACGACGTCTGGTTTACGTCCCGATGCATGCTGTATTGCCGGGATGACGCTGGAGCTACGCGAAGGTTCCTGCGGGCGGGGATAGCCCCCCAGGTCCCAACCGGCCCCCGTGCTTGTCCACTGACTCCCGAGCACACGGCATCGGAGAGCGCATCCACAAATGCGTAAATAATGCGTGTAGCTACAAATTAGATTTTCGCACTAACTTAGACAGGAGCGAGCGTAAATGTTCTAATCACGGCGACCTTCTTGGCAACGCTCAGACAACTGAGAGCTTGCATACCTATGTTAGAGGCACGCGATGATGTGCAGTGAGGTCGACGGGCGGTGCATCTGTGTGCTACTGCAGCCCGGGTACATAGAACAGTTCGTCCGCAGGCTTCTTGGGGACAGAGCACGAGTACAGAAGTCTCGGCCTGCCCTACAAAGGAAACCCAGAGGGGCAATGGAATTGGCGCATCGCGAGGATAGGCACAGGGCAAGGAGCGCGGAGATGGCGGCCTTCGGATGAGGGTGTCAGAGTCGCGTGCAATCCTGCCCCTGATGCCAAGACCGGCGGCGTGGCCCGTTGTCGATGTTGCGTCAGTGGGATCCATACCCAGGCCCCCGGAGGTGTTGCGTGAACATTGAGCGTTTAGATCGACTGCTCACCAGCAAGCAGTTAACCGACGAGACTGGCATTTCTCGCTCGACCATCTACCGTCTGTTGCAGAACGGTGCGTTTCCCAAGCCTATACACATTGGGCCGCGCGGTGTGCGCTGGCTCGAATCGGACATCAAAGCCTGGCTTGTAGAGCGCAAGACGCTATCGTTGAACGTTGCCGGTCGGGACACCGCATCCTCCTCCCCTGCCCACCTCGCGGATCCTCCATCTGATGTACTCCCGTAACGCGAGGACACCTTGGAAGGGTATCGGCCCCCTTGGTGCTGCTGGACACAGTCGGCAACTAGCCGTCAACCTTGAAGATCGGTTGTCGGAGGCGGCAGCAGCAACGTCGGGAATGTCATTCCGGTCCCACCGACGGTTGACAAAGCTCGACTTCAGAGCGACATAAGGAACTTGAGGGTTCGAACCGACGTCGAGTGGACACTTCGCCAACTGGGAGCGAATCCTCCCCCTACACTTCCCGCACTCCGAGGAGGTATGAGAAGGCTAGCCTCGGAGCCTGCGCTCTGTTAGGCGGAGCCGATGGTACGGACATAACGAAGGCAGCCGCCTTGACCGGGCTGGTGTCCGTTGACGACTAGGCTGGACCGGGTCGTCAAGGTCAGTGGGCATCCTGAGCCCACGATGGTCCACGCGACCCCCCCCGGATTGACAGCTATTGGAGCTGCCGACTGGCGTCGCCCACCACCGTCACCACGATAAGCAAAGCGAGGGCATCCCGCATCCCGTTCTTTTTCGTAAGAGATGAGGCGCTGAGGATTGATGGGGTAGCCCTTGTGCTGGCCCATCCCAGCCCGATGTTGACCTTGGCATCGGACGTTGGTGACGGCAACGACTTGGTGCGCCGGGGCATCACTTGCGCGCACGTTCTGCCGTTCACCTACAGCCAGTTCAACGTAGGCGTTGTGCAGACCGTTTCCTTGGACTTCATCGTGACACGCCGGACGGTCATCACCGGCGATCCCACAGCCTCAGTACGTCTGCCCTACGTGACGCTGTCGGGCCTTGGTCTGGCCTATCCCAAGTCGCGGACCCTGAACAAGGGAGTTTGGGTCGACGTTAGGGACCGTAGCATCCAAGCGCCCATCCTGAACGTGGGTGGTGCTGAGGTGGAGGTCAACGACAACCCACGGGGGAAGGTGGAGGTCGTTATCCGGCTCGACCCAGCCCTTGCAGTGTGCAACGCAGTAGTCGGCGACTTGGGGCGGGGATGTTGTGTCAGGGTGCAGTCAACTAGGGGCGACCCATCCGAGGGCTACCTAATTCTTGAGGGGTATCGCCCTCTTGAGTAGTAGTACTAGGAGTGGTAATGAAGTTGCCGAAAACCCGATTTTGTAGCTAAAAAGAGGGCTTTGCGGCGGAGGGAATGGGATTCGAACCCATGGGAGCAATTTCTCGCCCCAAGCGCTTAGCAGGCGCCCGCACTAGACCACTATGCGATCCCTCCCGTGAGTCCACTATACCAAAGGCAACGTTGCTACGGCAAGCGTAGGATCAGCCTATCAGTGTCAACGCTATCAGCTACCTGAGGTCGAAACTTGACAGTTTTCCTACATCCTAATATCATGCTGGCGTAAGGAGACATGACGATTGCCGTGGAGATGAATGAATTAGACAAGAGGATTATAAGTCTCTTGCAGGTTGATGGCCGGGCTTCCAACGCCAAGATTGCGCGAGAGGTGGGTGTCAGCGAGGGTACCGTCCGCCGTCGGTTGCGCCGGTTGATAAACGACAATGTCATTCATATTATCGCTGTGCCCAATCTGGAGCAGATGGGGTACTCCACCGCGGCCTTGGTTGGCGTTCAGGTGGAGCCGGGCGAGGTTTCCAATGTAGCAGACCAAGTCGCCAAACTGGAAGAGGCCCACTATGTGGCCATCACCTTGGGGGCGTTTGACGTGTTTGCTTGGGTGGGGCTGGAGTCTCCGGAGCAGTTGGGCAGCTTCCTCCGCCAGAAAGTGCACCCGATTCCAGGAGTGCGGCGCACCGAAACCTTCGTCAACGACACCATCAAGGAGCGCACTTATGGGCTGGTCCTCTAGCTCCATTTCCAAAACCACGCTTGGACTTTTTGCCTCCTAGTACCTACCCCTTCAGCCAGCGGGTGAAGCGGCTCCAGAAGTTGCTGGGTTCCTCTTCGAGCAAGCGTCCCCGCCACCTCTTCTGCACCTTGGGACCACTAGGGCGCGCGAGATACACATGAGTAGGCTACAACCACTAGGCCTACGCCACGAACCCGACAAGAGGGCCATTCATTCCGGCCCAAATGCACCGCCTATCACCAAGGCAAGCAACAAGATGGCCAGGGCCGCCAGTATTACCTTGCTGGCCGTATGCTGGGGAAGTTGCGAGAAGACCCCAAGCTTGGCGGGCGCAACACATATCGCCCGCTTGTTCGCGGCGGTGGCGCAGTGTCGCCGGCATCAGAGGGCGGCGTCTCTTCCGCCTCCTTCAGAATCTCTTCAATCTCCTGCAGATACTTCTCAGACATGGCTGGCCTCCAAGGCTGCTATTGGCCTGTGAAGTCGTTCAATGCCGCGCTGTGGTCAAGCGTGTCCACTCGCCGGCTACAGGGGTCGGCTCATGTTGATTGTAGCATAGGGGTTGCGTATCGCAAAGGAATGGACACGCTGGCAGCACTCAGGCTACGTTGACGGTCAATGGGTTTGTGCGATCATTGATCCGCGGATTGCGTCCCGGCCCACGCCGTTTTTAGCCAATTGCACGCCTGAACCATTGACCCGTTCATCGAACCCACCTGAGCACGGGATGGTTGACGATGACTCAGCAGACCGTCCACAGCATCAAAGTAAGGTCCTACAGCAGCGCACTCAAGGACGGCCATCTGACCCACACGCCGCAACCACCATTGGATTGCTGACGACGCCGACTATAATGGTGGCCCCGGCGACGAGCTGGGTGCCGGAGAACTCTTCTTCTCCGGCCTGACTGCCTGTGCTTTTGTAACATTGTCATGCTGGAGCGGGTTGCGCGTCAAGAGGAGATACCCTTGGTCCGTACCGATGTCACGGTAGAGGGTATGCGCGACACAAGCATCGCGACCAGCGGACCGGCCGTGTACCAAGAGGTACGCCTCACGTTCGAACTCGCCGGCCCTGACCAGGCCCAAGGCCAAGAGTTGGTGGACTACTACAAGGGGCATTGACCCTTGTACGGATCGGTCGCCGTGGCGACCGCCAATACCAGCATCGACTTCTCGGGGGGGGGAATGTAGGGGATTGGCGGCCTAGGGGGAGGTGCGGCGAGAGTAATTGTTCGGCCGGGGGAGAGTAGTTCTTCCGCTTGCGTGTCTCTCCGCGTAAGACCCCGTCCAGCCTTGCCCCTTCTCGAGAGAGGGTTTTCCACGACTGTTAGGTACGCTTATCGGAAGCCCCTCTCCTGAGTAGGGGGGACGGTGGTGATGGGATGGGCTATAGGTGGGTGGCGCGACTAACTCACGCTATCTCAGCCGGAGTTTGACGCCGCAGGGTGTAAACCGAGGTACGGCGGTGAGGACGCGGTGCGACAGTCGGAACCGCCAAAGGCTAGGTTAGCAGGCACCTCTTGAGTCACGATAACACCCAAGCGATTGCCAGCCAGCGGAATCGACTACCAAGTGCCTCCGGGCGGTACCGAAGACGCTTGCACCGCGTAGTGTCCACCTTCATGCCATCGGGCACCTCTCACTATC